>APFE031129566.1:6784-41771 GCA_000404065.3 Pinus taeda
TTGATTAGTGTCCTCTCTCTGATAGTTCTTGATTCCACTTGGAGATTAATGATCTCTTACTCATCCCTGGTCGAAAACAGAGAGGCAAGTGTCAGAGGGGAAGCTTCTGGAAGATTCCATGATCTTCCACCTCGCAAATTGTCTCTGCCATTTCTCCCTTCTCACCCAACGCACCCTACAGAGGGTCCATTCAGTATGCATCACACCCTTTACACTGGGAAGGTGATATGAATCACACCCTCTGCACTCGATATTTAGTATGGTCCAGTTTTGACCATTTCTCAACAATTTTTTAGTGGAGAACTTCTGGGAGATGATGCAATTAGCTGACCTTGTTCCTTTAGGTAGTGAAGCAACACTTTTAGGGACTTAGGAGCCCTCAGTTTATGGACATTTATGATTGGGGTTGCAGTGCCCAAAAATGTCTATAACACTTCTTACAAGATGGACTATTATTTAAGAAAAATCAACTGTGCATACCAAATTGTTCAATGAGGGAGAATTTAATCAAAGAAAAACATAGTGGAGGACTTGCAGGACACTTTGGCATGGAGAAGACTTTTGAACAGTTGAACAGATTTTATTTCTAGCTGAAAAAGAAATCTAAAGTGGAGAAGTATGTGAGAACTTGCAAAGTCTGTCAATATGTAAAGGGAAGGAGCCAAAACACAAGTTCGGATATCCCGTTACCAATCCTGGATAGGCCTTGGGATATGGTAAGTATGGATTTTTTTTTGGGCTTACCAAAGACTCAAAGAGGTAATGATTCACTTTTTGTTGTAGTGGATAGATTTTAAAAATGGCAGACTTTATTCCATGTTATAAAACTAGTGGTGCTTCTCACATTGCTAATTTGTTTTTTAGGGAGATTGTAAGATTACAGTGGTTGCCCAAAAGTATTGTCTCAGACAGGGATTCCAAATTTGTTGGAAATTTCTGGAGGACACTATGGAAGAAGGTGGGAACTAAATTAAGTTTCGGTTCCGCCTATCATCCACAAACTGATGGACATACTGAAGTGGTGAATAGAAGTTTAGGCAATCTTTTAAGGAGCGTTACTACAGAACATCCAAAGCAATGGGATCAGGTATTGGCACAAACTGAATATGCATATAATGACTCACCTAACCAGAGTACAAGACAGAGTCCATTCCATATTGTTTATGGAATGCATCGAAGAGGAATATCCGAATTAAGAAACTTGGAAAAAGGAGAGATGAGAAGTGCAGAGGGTGAAGATTTTGCTTCAGAAATGAAAGCAATAAATGAACAAGTGAAGCAGCAGCTACAGGATAGCAACATCAAGTACATAAACAGATCAGATATGAGAAGAAGAGAGGTGAACTTTGAAGTTGGGGATTTTGTTTTAACACATCTCAAAAAGGAGAGGTTTCCAAAGAGGGAGTATAATAAATTGAAGTTTAAGAAAATTGGACAATGCTGAGTGTTAAGAAAGTTTTTTGTAAATGCTTATGAGATTGAGTCACCCCCTGATGTTGGAATATCAGCAATTTTTAATGTTGCAGACTTGTACAAGTATGAAAGCGGAGCTATAGATGATACAACACAAGATCAAGAGATCCAAGAGATTGATTGGGTAAAACAGTTACCCATAGTGAAGGAATTGCCGCGAGAAAGAATTCTGGATAAGAAGGTGTTTAAGAAGACAAGGGGATGAGAATACTTCTAGTATTTGGTAAAATGGAAGGATCTACCAACCGTTGAGGCTACTTGGGTTACATGAGACATGCTAGAGAGACTAGGCAGTTCTGTAGATGAACTTATGGACATGAGCCCATGAATAATTTTTTCCTCATGAGTCTGATGTAGGAGTATGTGACTTAGAGGGAAAAAGTCTTCAAACATATTCAAAAAATCCAAAAAAATCTAGAGGCAAGGGAGTGGGATCCTTTAGCCAGTAATTTCCATGCTTTCCTAGGATAAAAATAGAATTAAGAATAAATCATCGCTTATGGATAGCTGTAACAAATCTTTACACTTTTAATCACTTATGTTAAAGCCATGCTTTTGTAAAGAATAATGGTCGAGAAGTCTTTATTTATTATCTATAAATAAGAAACAACGAGACTCTCAGAGCAGGTCGAGCCCAGAAGCATTATCATTTTGCAAAGCCTCTCTATGTTCATCTAAATTATTGACTCTCTCTTAATTGGTATTTTACACACATATTAGTCCTGGTTCTATGTGGTTTCACATGTATTAATGGAGATTCAATTGTTTTTTTTTATTAATTCTTAATACTAGACTTGTTGGGCAGTTTTCCCTTCATATCGACGAGCACAGGCTCTTAAATTGTTGCATAGAATTCCACAGGCAAACTCTGTTTTACCGAGAGAATTCACAAAAAACCTTAGTCTGGACATAGCTCTGGACTTGAAATTTTATCGATTCTCATTCATACCATATCGGGTTCGAACCTTTATTGCATCGTCTAATTGCAAGTGGAGTGGAAAGCCCTTTGGAACCACCGAGTGCCAAAACCCTCATAAGCTTGGACCCAAAATGTTATATAGCAGGTTGGATAAATTTTCGGGTCCGCAAGGATTTGTCGCATCACGCAGTTGAAGTGGGAGGAGTCTATTGTGTGGCCTTTTAGAATCGCCAATAGAAATTGTTGAGAGCACGTGTTATCGCATAAGAGGTAAGAGTGTTTGAAAGCCTAATTATAAACCATCGATAGTGTATATTGCATTTAAGGCAGGACTTTGAATATTACCACGTCGATAGTGTAATTCCTTTGAAATTAACACTACGACTGTTTATAAGCCACAATTGGGGTTTTGAATGTGTTGATAGTGTATTTTGTTCCTTTGGAACAAAATTCGTGTGATTGTGTATTTTGAGTTGAAAAAGTAGTTTCCTCACTTTTAAAGGGCTGATAGTGTTTTGGTGTAATTCGTTGGCATTACAGTTCCAATAGGAACAAAGGCTCGTTTGTTAATTATAACCAAGGTAGGGGTGATTGGGGAAAACCCATGTGGTTGTTAGTTTTATTGTTATATGATTGATACGCAATTAGAAGCAGAAAGGGAGATTCAACTTGAAATTGAAGAATTTATAGTGATATTTGAGAGGTTGTCCATATCACGTGCACCGAGGCCACCAACTAGATACAAATATATGATCCAAAATAAAATTATAAATTAAGGTTGGAAATGAGAAACATTTTTTTATTAAATTGTTCATCACATGTTACATTAAATCTAAATTTAAAAAAAAATGTTTTTGACATAACAAAAATATGATGATTTTGGAAGGCTTCTTTTATTGTGCTTTTTTGGATATTGAAATAAAATTTTAAAGCATTCCATGCAATATATTACCTGATACCATTGTTGGTCTATGTAGATTTTAATTATCATCACTATAAAACTCATTTTTAATTTCTGAGTAATTGCATGTGGTACACATAACTTTGCGAGTATGTTTTCAATAATAAAAATATTTCACCACATCCAATTTGATCCATGTGAACATATGATATACCAATTCAAAGTTAATATGGAGTTATATTATAAATTAGCCAAAAAAAAAGAAAAAAAAGTGCAATGAGTGATAAGTGGACTATTCAAAAATCATGAGAAATTAGTGAGCTACTACTACCTCTCATGCCGTCAAAGATGAGTGACTCACATAACACATTCCAATCCAAAAAATGATATTTAATATAATGCACTTTGAAAACCCTTCAATACTTAAAATAGAAATGAAACAAAAAAAACGACATTGTTAAAGTAATGCTAAAATATTCAAAAGATAAAAGAATTTGTCATCTTTATGATATTAAAACTTAGGTGTTGAAAATATTTAAGATGATCAACATATCTCTATATAAATGGTAAATTCATTAAAATTTAATAAATATATAAGATTGTTATCATGCACATAAATTAGGGATTGCATTTACTTTTGGCTACACCCACTAGTACCCATGGAGTTTCTAATAAGAGTGCTATAACAAAACACACTTCACCTAATCTTTTTACTTATTAGAAAAGGTAGAAAAACAAAATTATATTCTTTTATTTTTTTAATTAAAATAAAGAAAATTCAAAGGCTAACATATAATATTGGAAAAAAAATTATGAATTTTACCTATATTTAAAATAATATAGTATAAAGATTAAAAATCCTAAAATCCTTGAAATATAAAATAACTTATATAAATACACATGAACCAAAAATCATATTATAAAATAACATATATAAATACACATGGACTAAAAATCAATCTAATATAAATTGAGATATATTCATATAATTCTAATCTATTTATTAGGTTTTGGAATTTATTTGTATATATTTTCCAATATAATTTACTAGAAATTAACAAAAATTTATTAAAATTACAAATTGAATTTAAACTTTTTATAATTAAAATGGTTTAGAAGAATTAAAAGACTTAATCCATATTTACAATCAAAAACACATTTAAAAAAATAAATCATTATAATTTCAAACACAATTTATTTTGGCCATAGATTCTTAAGCTTATAATAATTAAATACACTTATAAACTAAAAACAAAATAACATTTAGAATAATTTTTCATGTGTTTTAGTTTTTAAATACAAATTTATTTGGGCGAGTGGTTGAGTTTATAATAATTAGACACACTTATAAACTAAAAACAAAATAACATTTAAAAGAAATTTGCATGTGTTCGAGTTTTTAAACACAAATTTATTTGGGCTGGTGGTTGATGATTTGCTATTTTATAAAATGACATCAATATAAATAAATTATATACCCTATAAATTTATTGACTGCGGTTTTTAAAAATGAAATAAATTTGAAATATTTTAAAAATAATTTGGAACACGTTTTAGTATTGGAGCCTACAGATCCATTTCGAATTGAAATGTTTGTTTATATATATTATGTTGTAGAAAGGTTTTCATACAAATAAGTTATTTGTCTTGTAAATATTTTTTTAGTTGGGTAAAAGTGAAGCTATCTCATAGTTATATCTAAGAATAACAGTTAAATTAGCCACTTAATTGAATTCTGATTTTAACATATACTGATATCTACTTTACATCTAAGAGTATATTAACAACTAACAGATCACATCTATCAAAGACCCCCTCAACTATCAATACAACATTTTATTCATAAATCTTTTTGTTTTCATAAATTTTTTTGTTTTGTAAATTGACATCCATACAGATAGACTATTTTTCATTTCAATAAAACATTTTATGATTAGGTTAAGCAGAAAAAACCACTATTACTTTCATTTAAAGGTAGCTACAAAATACTCCGTGGAAATTTTTATTAATAATTTTCTTCAAATTATGCTAAAATTATTGCTTAAAAAATGTCAGAATTAATTAAAAAAGAGAAATTAAGGTGAAATCTTGATTTGTGTTATTTAAAATGTTTTTTTTAATTATATATAGATTGAGTACCTTCAAAAATCAGAATGCACTTCTATTATACAGGATTTACCCATCAAATTTGTAATTGCTAAATTTGACAGAAAAACCCACCTAAAAGATTCCGAAAAATCACACTAAAAACAAACAACTAGGTTACAAAATACAACAACCAAGTAATTACCCAATACAAAAACTCGGACTGGAAAATTTCATTACCATTTTCGTTTAGGAGACGCGAAATGCGAAAGTTTATAGTAAAATTTGACACATAATACAAAAATGTACAAAAGGATGATGGCCAATTTTCAAAACCAAAAATTATACAAAATAAAATTTGACACATAATAAAAAAATGTATAAAGGATGATGGCCAATTTTCAAAGCCAATTATTATATAAAATAACGGAGGATCGTTTTACAGAGCAAATCAATTACAGGAAAACCAAACCTATCACACTCGTACAAAAACGAGTTCGTTGGATATCATTAAAGGGGATCCCTGTAAACCACATCACCTCCAATTACTTCTGAAAATAAATAAATCCATTAAAAAATCAAAAGGTGATGAACTATAGTTAAACCTGAATAGCTTTTGCAAAGGAATCTATACCTGAATAGCCTTCGGAACGGAATCTTTGGATTCAAATTCAATAAAAGCAGAACCATTCGGTCCCTGACAGTTCCAAATGTTAGCATCTCAACGGTAATTTAAACATAATTCCTCTCCTACTAGATTTCAGGTGTTCGAAAAATTTGAGAAACGCAATGTACGTAAAGAAAGAGAAAACGGCATGCACACCTCATTCATCACTTGAATTTCGAGCCGAGAGGCAGAAATGTTGCGCGGCAAATTCTCCACGTATGTTAATTGCAGAATGGCAGGGGATGGAATGAGAAGTAATTGGCAATGATGAAATGGCCGTTGCTGATATTTTGCTGTAACGGAGTGTTTTTATTTGCGTTCTTCCACAACTATCATGACATATTGCCACAACTAATTTAAGAGCTTGCGCATGCACCAACGTCCATTAACACGCGAATAACTCATGTCCTCCTCATCCCCATTATCATGATAGTCAATAACTTCGAGCCCATAGGGGGCTACTTAATGACATTGTGACCATTTATTTCAACGATTATGGACAGTTCAGGCCGGTAGATATGTATCATAAATCCATTAAGCAAGCAATCATAGATAATTAATACATTAACGCAGCCACATGTCAAACACAAATATATTTAATAATTTATATAATTTCTGTGTAGATTTTTAGACCCAGCAAATATGGTTCATATTAAGAATAATAGAACTAAATATTCAATGCTGGTTTGAAAGCATAAATCAAACAATTTCAGATGACGGAAGTTTAAATTCAAAAAATTATATGAAAATTTAAAATTCTAAAAAAATTAGAAAAAAAACAATTAATAAGAAAGTAATTGGAAAGTATTTTTGTTTATTAATGTTATAAAAAATTAATTAATATTTAAAATTTCATTAATTAATATAAAAATTACCAATATATGCTAACAGCTTAAAAAAACAAATCTCACAACAAAAAATACAATAATATTAAACAGTTTTGCTAAAGCTTAGTTTACTCTAGCTTTGCAGTAAGGGAAGGATCAACAAAGCATCTACCAATACATTAACAAACATCATCTGAACTCAAAGTATTTAACCAGTCCTGACTTGTTGATGGATACATATTGTTTGCCTCAAAATACTAATGAAATTTGACAAAAACTTATTCACTTACAAATTAGAATGTATAATATACTTGGTATGCTTTGTAAGTGATTTTATAACGGCTACCAGCGCTAGCTTGCATAGCAACACTAAAACTTGTATCTAGTTCTGAACATTTAAAAACTCAGACACATAATACCCTCATCTGCTATCAAAAAAAATTTTAGTGTTTCACTATTATATTGATTAATGTGTCATTAACTAAAGAAAGTTAATAAAAAGACTAAACTACTCAGTGGTACAGAGACTAAACTACATGTGGTACCTGTAGATTCAAATCAATACTTTCTTAATGAATAGACTCCACGATAAATAAATAAGGGCTGAACTAGAGATGTTTATGTCCTACCAACGAACAGTCAATTGTTTTGGCATTCTTTTAAAACTTGAAGGCCCCCTTATCTAGTGTGTCAAAAGATAAACAAGCTTCTGTTTCCCTAAGTCAAAGTCACTTTTAAAACTTGAAGGCCCCCTTATCTAGTGTGTCAAGAGATAAACAAGCTTCTGCTTCCCTAAATCAAAGTCACTGAGTAAAGGAAATTGAAATAGGTAAGCATCCTTCGTGTATGTGCAGGGCAACGCTATTCGCAACCTTAGTACTTTGCAGCACGAGATAATCCCACTAATGCATTCCCTCTACGGCGATCTAGCCTGCGCATCGCAAACCTAACACACCATAAGACACCCCCATCTTTTCTCGGCAGCAACATTTAATGCACTTCTTGTTGGGAATTTTCTGCTAAATTCGAAAACAAAAATCTTAACAGAGAGTAATACTTTATTTTGCCACACGATCAAATATTTGTTTTAACCAGACATAGATTTAACAACACACAAAAGAACTTTGTATTCATTTAAAAAAAAATGTTCCTCGTCTAATATAGGGATTTTAATATTGTCTATGCTAAAAAGCATTTTCATTTTAACATAGTAATTCACCAATGTCTATGCTGAAAAGCATCTTCTTGTTAAGAGAGGGATTTCAACCAGAAGTTCAGTTCCACACACAAAAATTAAGGTGTGTCTCTTGAAATACAGTGTGTAAAAATTTTCTTTACATTCACTGATGTAAAAAAAATCTTTCATTCATTTACACTGCTGTGTATTACCAAGAGAATATTACCAAGAAAACTCGATCTCTATTTACAAATTGACACACTGTTGTATAAAATTAAATTTCTTCTTACATACCTTGCATTCTCACTACTGTGCGTTAAAAACTTCTCACACTTGCTATCGCCCTAGTGCGCCTAACTAACATTTCATGCTCTCAATGAACAACACAAAATATTTCATCCACTCTGCTGCGCCTTTCTTTCCTTTTGTTTTCCCAATGGACTATAACCAAAAACTTCACGCTACTCCGAGTTTTCACATCTCAACAAAACCTTACTCTTTGCTGCGTCTAATCCATTACATATATAATGAAGAGCAACACATTACATTGGGTCTAATGCATTACATATATAATGAAGAGCAACACATTATATTTGCTCTTGCTAATTCCTTCTCATTTTATCTCGACGAGCAACCACAAAATTACCTCTCTTCTCATGCTTAAGCCATTTTCATATTCTGAAAAAAAAATTACATACACGCAATGCTCTGTTTCCTTACATAACTTTCAACAAAAAAAAACTTTCCCAGGCTGGCGTGTTCCACTATATTGACTGTGTGTTTTCACTCCGCACTTCATTACATACACGCAATGCTCTGTTTCCTTACATAACTTTCAACAAAAAAAACTTTCCCACGCTTGCCTGTTCCACTATATTGACTGTGTGTTTTCACTCCGCACTTCACTCACATTACATAACTTTCAACAAAAAACACTTTCCCATGCTTGCCTGTTCCACTATATTGACTGTGTGTTTTCACTCCGCACTTCACTCACATTAGCACTGCTGTGCATTTCACTTTGCGTTACATATGCAATGAACAACCCTTTCTTTTTTCGTTGCTATGTGAATATTTCTCATATATCACACACATTAAAAAACATAATAATGCGTTTTTTTACATGACCCATGCTCCCGTAAAAAAAATTTAAAATTTCTACCTACATGATTAAATATCATTAATTACTTCATTGCATACTTCATTGCAGCAAACAGCGGTCAAACGAAAACTTCACGCAAGTTCTATGTGCTGAGTTGTATGCAGCTTCGGCTTCAATCAACGGTGTTCAACGTTGAATTCAATTGGATGGTTGCAATGAATATCACGTGGACCTTTTTGACTCATCTTTATGCTCCGATGAAAAGCTATTTTGGAACAGTGGCTCCAGGGACATGTCAACAGCTGATTGTACCACTGCCATTTGAGGAAAAACCACCATTGCAAGAAAGGCGGTCGGATGGATTCATGACCGTTTTCTCGAACAAAACCGTGTTTGCAGTGGCCATTTTGATGGCGGATTCTGGTAGTTGAAAATAACATTTCACCACTCCCCTTTAACTTCAACTGCTAGGTTATCAGTTATACCCAGTGATTTCATAAAAAAATTCAAGACTTTTCTCCCTATTCGTATCAGCTTTCCTTTCATCGCTTTCACTGTTGTGCATAGGCACTCCAATCATGTAATATCCTCTTTCTCTCTGCCTCAGGCAAAATTTCCAATCTTTGCATCTCCAAGCTATCCTGCAACCTTTTCTTTTGTGCTCTTATGGCAGATTTCATTTCATATCTCTCCCCTATAAGAAGATCTTCATCAAAGAATGACTGCTAATATAGTTCAGCAATAATGAGCAAGAATTACAGGCTCCCCCTAACTGTATGCATCGTCTCTTTTTGGGAAAGTCTTCTCAAAAGAAACTTAGATTGGGTGGGGAGCTCAAGGAACTATCGGACTGTATTTCCTTCCTTCTCCATACTTGTGTAACTTTCTTCTTTTGCATGGTTGTGACTTGTGTAAGAGCCTATGTTAAGTTACAATTACGTGCCATATAACCAATGTTATGACACTTGAAGCATTTTACATTGTTGATGAATAAGATTTCATGATTTCTTCGTGTAAATTGCTTCTTCGAGGTTGTCGAAAACTATAACATCTATCTTTATGAGATGCTTTACAGTATTTTGCCATATGACCAAAGTTTGAACAAGAATAAAAATAACTGAAAAATGAACTTTGGTACCTCTGAGATTGAGGTTTCCTTGATGTACTTCTGAAGCCTTTCTACCTTGACATCCTTTGATGATAACCATTCCCTCTTGCCTCTTTGACATCATCTACATTTCTTTTTGGAGCTAGTTTTCTACTTGGAGCAAGATTTCTTCTTGGAATAGGATTTCTTCTATTGTAGCTTTGATTTTTCTCTTTGCCTTTGCTCGAACTAAGAGCATCACAATTTCTTTCTGGCTTCTTCACATTTCTTATGCTTAAAGCATTTTCATTCTTGTTTGAGGGTTCACCTTCATACCCGAGTCGTGATTTATCAAATGGATATGAGTGATAGCTAAGCATGTCATCCGAGGCTTGAGAGCTCTTCATGATTTTGTTCATCGCTTCAACCCTTTTTCTGAGGAGGACAATCTCTTCTTCCAATCTTTCACACTCATTATTCTTTTTTGCAAGTTGTTCCTCAGTTTCTTCCTTGCTACGAGTAGCTTCAGCTGCTACTATTTTAAGGGAGATGATATCTGACTTCATTTGTTCATTCTTTGATTGACTTCTTTCCATTCTCTTCTCAGCTTCTTGTGCCTATTTCGTGGCTTCTTGTAATTGAGGCTTAATGGAGGAGACCTCTACCTTGTACTGTCCAATCTCTTCTTCAATTTTGTTCACACTCTTGTGCCTTTGTTCAAGTTGACTTGACAAGGTATTTTCATGCTTCTTTGCTTTATTCAATTGATTTGTCACGAATATGACTTCTTCATGATGCTTCCTTTTGCTTTGATGAAATTCCTTCTTAAGTTTGGCAAGCTCTTCATCCTTTTCTTGTACTTGAAGCTTGATGAGGTCAACTTTCTTCCTTGTTTGATCTTGGTTACCAACTGGAGCTATCTTTTTAAGTGCCTCGTTTTCCTTTTTCAAATTGTTAATCTCTTCCATGGTAGTTATAAGTTGAGCAAGGAGTTCTTCTACAAAGTCCTTTTCATTCTTTTCATCTTCTATGATGGGTTCAAGATCTCCTTCTTTATTGATGGTCATGGTGAGTGCTCCTTTTGACTGAAAGTCATGAAATTTGTCCCATATATCCTTTGCTCATGAATATTTCCTAAATTCTTTTTTACAGAATAAGGTAGCCCATCCAAGATTGTCTTTGCTGCTTTTCCATTGTACTCCTTGGATTCTCTATCCATCATGTTATCATTAATCATTAATTCCCAAATTTCAATCCCTTGATACTGTAAGAAAGTCCTTATTTTTACTTTCCATATATAAAAGTTCCCATTGAACCTTGAAGCCTCAAATAGAATGCTTTCAAATTGATTTTCTTTTATTTTAGTAGTAGAGGGAGACACATCCTTAAGAGGATTTAAGACTTTCTTCTTTGACCTTGCCATTTTTAACTATGATTCTAATACAGTCAAGTATTTAAATAATTGGCTTGAGAAATACCTTGGATTTTTTTACTAAGTCTTCACTCTGCTTGAGAAGCAAAAATCCTTCCTTCAGCTTGACACCCTCACAAGTGCCATAATCCTATATAATCCTATATATCACAAGTGTGAGAATAATGTAAAAATAGAAAAGCTAAAAAGGAAAAAGAAAGGAAAGATTGAGTTGTTAATAGATAAGACGTTGACTTGTCAATATAGATTTTTTTTTTTTATCTCTTAAATCTAGAAGATCATATGTTCCTATAAATGGAAAGGCTATACAACAGTTTTGCATCAATACAATGTGTGGTTTCATAGTGTATCAATTGTGTCTTGTAATCTCGTATTTTAATTTGGTATCAGAGTGTGAGGTCAGAGTGTTAGAACAGGGAATTTAAGTGCTGCAGAATTGCTATGAAGTTGTGGAGTTCGACTCTTGTGAATTGTTTTGGTTAAGTTTGTAGTGTTGAGGTGAAGGTGTTGTGGTGTAGCAGTCGCTGAAGCCATGGTGATGGAGAAAAGTGTTGTTTGATTCTATGAAAGCTTGTTCTAGAGGGTCCCTTCTAGAAAAGCGTGGAATCACTTGTGTGGCATTGTTGTTTGTTAATTTTCACCAGTTTTTATCATTAGCTTGGTGGATTTTCCTTTGTAATTGTGTGTTTCCTAATCTGTTGCCAAACGTGGAAGTACTGAGACTTCCAGTAGGATCAGTGCCTGGAAGGCCATCTACCGTCGCTGCTGTTCGAAAGGACTGCATTGTTTGCTACTGTAGAATTTGGCGTTGATAGTAGCGATTAAAGAAACAGCGGTGAGAAACATTTAAAAAGTGGGTAATATTCCTCGGAGATACCTAATCCATGATTGAATATTAACTTTTTATAAAGAGTTAATTTTTGGTTTTTTATTACTGTGATGGATGGAAGGATTAATTTTATAAATTGAATGGTTAATTTTATGAAGGTTTTATAATGAGTAATTTTTATAATTTGGCGTTGATAGTAGCGATTAAAGAAACAGCGGTGAGAAACATTTAAAAAGTGGGTAATATTCCATTACCTCCTCGGAGATACCTAATCCATCATTGAATATTAACTTTTTATAAAGAGTTAATTTTTGGTTTTTTTATTACTGTGATGGATGGAAGGATTAACTTTATAAATTGAATGGTTAATTTTATGAAGGTTTTATAATGATCAATTTTTATGATTAAAAACAGAGGAGCACGTAAGTTTTATGAAGGAGAGATTGGTTAAAGGGGATAAATTTTAAAATTAAAAAGCTGGTCTAAGGAGTAAGTGAAGAACTTGAAAAGAAAATCTCGCTTCCAGTTTATTCCTTTTTTTTTAATGCATTGTTGGTATTTAGAAAAAGAGAAAGTAGTTGGATATCTAAACTGTGGTTACACGGAATTGTTGTTTTCTAAATTATGGTTTATTTTTAAAAGCAATATTATTGTAAAGTTGTTTGTGGCAATTTCAATAATGTCAAATTTATTGGCTCACACATATAGTTTGATGGTATAAATTATGTTAATGGAAAATTTGAGCTACAAATAATACTAGGAGCATATAATTTGTGGAACATAGTTAATGGGACAAAGCTATATGTCATATTGGGAGAAATGTAAGCTGAAAGAAAAGGTGTTATTATGCATGTCTTTTAAAGGCAATATCATTCCTCATATCATAGATTGTGGAATATCCAAGGAGACATGGACTAGACTTGCTCAAAACCTTGTATGAAACAATAAATTCAAATGGGATTTTAATTTTAAATAATAAGTTGTTGTCTATCAAGATGGAGCAACCTGAAAGTATACACAATTTTATTTCTCATGTTAATGATTTAAATGACAAATTAGGTGATCTTGGTGAAAAGGCCTCTAGTACAAATTTGGGAACAATCACTTTAAAAGGTTTAGTACTAGATTATCAAATATTTATATCAAGTCTCTCATTTAGAAAGAAGCTCCTATATTTGTTGAATTGAAAGGGATTATTCTTCAAGAGGAAGAGATGATGAAGAACTTTGATTTGGGCTCTATTAGTTCAGATTTGGCATTGATGGAAAAAGGAAAAGAACCATATAGAGGTAAGCCATGGGACAAAAACAAAGGTTGTAGATTTCAAGCAAAGAAAAAGGGTATAGCTCCATCTAAATTTTGAGACTCGTGTTAAGAAGAATGATGTATGTTTTTATTACTAAGAAATTTTTTTATAAAAGAAAATACAATGATAAAACATAGTAGCAATTTTGTGAACAATGATATTGATGAGCCTCAAAAATGGATAATTATATGGGCTCATTCAACCTCCTAATTCGACTTAATCCACCATTCTCATTAGTTTATTTCATGTTTTTTTATTATATTTATGCTAATAGAGTGAATTGGGTTAGTCATTATGCCAACAAGTCTAATGTGTACTTTGTGTAGTCTTTTTGGTCAATTTGGAGACAAAATCAAAGGTTTAAATGAGCACTTGGCAACCAAATTCATGGAGAGGATTTGTAGGAAGGTGTCCCCTTCATTTATGGGCCCTTATCTCGAATTCTCCACCATACTCTCGGAGTTCGAGGGCCACCAAATCAATTATCACAAGGGCAGCCAAGCAAGTGCTAGTAAAAGTGCTCTTAACTACAAGTTTTGGCAGCCGAGTTCCTAAAGTTTAGCAGGGTTGTTGGGGTCCTTAATTTGTATAAATAAGAGGGCTTAGGGCCTCATTTTGGGTTAGCCAGTAGTTAGTCACTTTGTAGGCAGAAGTTACCTAGTTTGTAGTTCGATTTTAGTCTTTCTTTAAGCAATAGTTTAGCTCTGCATTTTAGCGCATTTTCAAGTTTTCCTTGTAGACAATTTTGATGTAATTCTTCTTTTCTTGCTCAATAAAGATGAATCCAGCTTTGCACCAGCTCTAAATCTCTCTTAGGAGGTTGTAGCTCTTGAGGTTGGGCCCATCTCAAGTGCCGAGTACCTCCTTTGTTCACTTTCATGTGTCTTTGCTGCATTCTTAGAATAAAATAAGCTATTTAGATTTAAATCTTGTTTTGTTATTTAGATCGATTTTGATGATTAAAGTAGCTTTTCATGTTTAGATATGTTTGATAAGTCAATAACAAGGAAAAAAGCTCCAAAAAAGGGTCAACAACACTTTTGGTTTCACTTCTTCCTTATTGGATTAGGGGCTGGAATTGAAGTAAGTGCGTTGTCCCAAACAAAAACACTAGTTTGCTTTGCCATGCAATCCTTAGTGTACTGTTTCCATTTGCAGAAGTTGGTTGTGTTCAGATCTCTGAAATGTCTCATTGCGTAGTTGATATACATGGTTTTCTTTCAAATAAAGTTGTTGTTCATTCATTTTGTTGTTAGTTATATTAGATTAGTTAGGACTTTGATTATTTGCAAGACTATGTTGATTCAGTTGAATGTACACTGTGCAGAGCATCTCTACCACTCTTTAATCCATGTAAGCTTCATTAGAGCCATCTGTTCCATCTCCTAGCTAGGTTCCTCATCTCATATCTATCATTTTTCCCACGTAACCCTACCTTTTTGTGCAATCATTGGTCCAGTCTTCTTTGAGCCAAATCAGCCTTCTACACCTTCTCACCACTCCATCCACCAGTCCCTGGGTCACTCCAGGCCCCTATCCTACCTCCATATCCATTCATGCATCTTCCCTCACTCATCCATCCTCTAAAATCCAATTTTTAAACATCATGTAGAAATTTCTGAACATCGTGTAGAAATTCCTGAATATCCTGTAGAACCCCTGCAGACTTCCTGTAGAAGCTCACGAATGAGGTTTCTTGATAACCAAACTCTATGAAACTTTCAGGAAGGGTGTTGGGGACCCCTTAGGACCTCTTCTAACCTTCCCAACCTCCTGCAATCATTTCCTTCTGCCGATCCACCTCTGCACAGTCAAAAATAGTAAAAACACATGCATAATAATCCTACAAAGTCATTCAAAAATACAAAAAGATGTTTTCTTCAGATTTCATTATAAAAGTAGCTTAGAAACATGCATTTTACCTTCTGAAGTCAATGGAATCTCATTCAGTAGCTTGCATCTTCCTTCTTGCATCAGTAGGACTAGCTGGTAGAATTAGGGTTTGCCAGGGTTTGCGTTTCTTTTTGGCTTTGAGTTTCTTTCCGCAAGTAGATTAGCTTCCTTTGAGTTAGCTTTCATCCATTAGTTAAGAAGATTCTTCTAAGAGCTCATAGAAGTTGGCTTAAGCTCCTAGCGGACTTGTACCAGCTAACCAAGTGACAATTGCGGCAAGAGCTAGTACTTGTGGATACAGCACCGTCGCTTCCAAGTTTGTTACGAACTACTCGGTTGATAAAATTAAAGAAATGAGTTCCAGGAGTTGCAAAATTATTGTTGCAATACTGGGGCCCACCATATTTTTGGCACCGTTGCCGGGGAAGCGTCAGAGTATTGGTGATTGCTGCTATTCTTCTATTTTCTGCTACAACCTTCTGCTAAGTAGTTTATTTAATTTCCATTTTGCAATTTCATTTCCGCAAAAGTAGATTAGACATTTCCCGCTTTCATAGATTAGCATTTCAATTCTTTAATTTCAATTCTGCAAGCATAGATTAGCATTTCAATTTTGCAAGCGTAGATTAGCATTTCAATTCCGCAATTTCAATTCTGAAAGCATACATTAGCATTTCATTCCTGCAATTTCATTTGAGCAAAATAGATTAGTCATTTCCTGCTTTCATTTCAATTCCACATTTTCATTTCAACAAGATAGTTAGTTGCAGTTCAATCTATTTCAATTTTGCAGGTACAAGTAGAAAAAAACAAAAATCAACCAAAAGGATTTTCTTTCATGCCTTGTAGGAGTAGAGATAAGTTAGAAAAATGATTACACAACACCCCCACTACTTCACACAACCAACCTTCTCTCTTCTTCGATGGCTGTGATTGAGAAGGACCCCTAGGAGGACATCAAGACATATTTGAAGAACCTTTAGGGGAGAAGAAGAAGAAAACATTCCTCTGGAGCAAATGGCTGCAAACAAAAATGTTGAGAACAACACCTTATCCAAAAACGAATTTGCAACTCAGATGGAAGATTTCAAAAGTGATATGAGGCAATTTCTTGCCATGCAATTAGATACCTTACAGATCCAAAAGAAGCAAGAGGAAGCCAAGAGGGCTTTGGTCATCTTTTGTCCTAGGTGCACTAGAAAGCATCCTAGGAATGCATGTCCATTATACTCCATAGAAGTGTGTTTTGTTTGTGAAGAATACCATCCTACAGATCAGTGCCCTTCCTTGCATGGAATCAAAGCTACATATCAAAGGGCCAAAGGAGGTCACATGGACCCATACCTTACTAGGAGGAACTGCAAGGGACACCCGAGACCTATTACGGCCCATATCAAGCCACTTTCATGCCTTCTTGGGGTCCCCCTTCTCATCCTTCCTGGTTCACACCTCCTCCTTGTTCCTTCACAGGTCCATATTATTCCCAACAATCTGCTCATTCGTTTAACTCTTATGCTCAGCCACAACCTCAGTGGAATGCACTTCATCAGGGGTGGAAGCCCCAGTACAACACTCATCTCGCTCATTTTCCTCCACTGCTTGCTCGTCCACAAACATCGCCTCCTGCTCCACCAAGGCAATCCCAAATGCCTGCCCAACCACAACCCCATCCACATCCATCTCAAAAATACACCTCCACTCAACCACCTGTACCACCATTCCCAAAACCATACAATGGAGTAGCTCAATCCAATTGCAAAGCTGAGGCACACCATGTCCAAATGACTCCTATTGAGCTCAATGATCTTCACCAAAGCTCAGGAAGAGTGTTGCAAAACAGAGATTATATTGACAACATTGAAAGACCAAAGGAAAAAGAAGATTCAAAAGAAAAGATCAAATAACCATGGGTTGCACTTGATGAAGAGAAGACATCAAAATCAGAGATCGAAAGAATTCCCTTATGGTTACCATCAAATCCTCCATGTACTCAAGAGAAAAATCAACAAAAAGAGGAAGATGTGAAGGTCATGATAGAAGAATATATGGAGAATGATCTAGGACAGCAAAAGGACCAAGGATATCAAAGCTATATTGAGATATAGTTTCAAATGGTCACTAAGTTGAAGCAATACTCTCTTCCTCAGCTATGCTCGATCCCTTCAAAGTCAAATCATTTGTTCTCTGAAATCTGGATACCTGTCAAAGCATGCATTTCAAGCCTCCACATTATTTTGTCTCTAATCTCGATGTACACATGTCTCCATTGGAAGTATTCTTATACTTGAGAACGATTTTGTTTTTCAAGTAGGGTAGGGTAGAAAAAAGAAAAAAAAAAGAAAAAAGAAGAAAAATGAAAATAAGAGGAAAATAAAAAAAAATAAACCTAATTTCCATTGACTAATTGTAGGTTGCAAGAGGAACATTGCAGGTTAGGAGGATCACTCAAAACAAAGATAGAGGAAGTTATGGGCTTTCTACAGGAAGCTACAAACATTTCTACAGGAAGTTCTATATTTCTACAGTAAACATCCTGTAGAACCTTTGAACGAACCAAATTCAATTTTAAAAGGGAATCTAATGGTGGGAATCTGTTGCTTAGGCCTGCAAGCACCTCTGTGTCCATCCCTCACCTTTCTCCGTCATTTTTCCACCTCATTATGCTTCTACATTGTGTTTCTACACGAAGTTCCTGTAGAAATTGTAGGAAACTAGAAATAGATTTCAAAAAGGCGGTTTGGCGAACATGGTAGCTTCCTCAAGGGTTTAGAAGTCCTCCTACAATTTTCAAATTCCTCCTCCATTATCTCCATACCTTCATCATAGCCCAAGTTCATTTTTCTTACCATGCAACAAAAGTGCAGAATGCCTTGAAGAAAAAATACCTAGAACAGAATTTGTTTTTGCCCTAACTTGAAAATCATGCATCCATTTGAAAAGTTGTTTTATGGGGAATCATACAGGGGTGATGGCAACAGGCTTGAGCAATTTCAGCCAATTCCGGTGCACGGTTTTCAATAAATCAACCTCCATCACCATCAACCATTTTTTCACTTTCTCCATATCCGTGCATCCATTTCAAAACTTGTTTTCTGGGGAGATGCATATGGGCACTAGTAACCTACCCAAGAAGTTTCAGCCAATTCCGATGCACGGTTTCTGAGAAATTGATCTCTAAAATCTTCATCCATTTTCTATTTTTCTTGAAATATGCGCATTCATTGATCGCAATTATGCTATGGGAGGTGCATCATGATGATAGGAACATGCTCAGGAAGTTTCATATCGATCTGATCTATCGTTTGGGAGAAATGGCGAAAACAAGTTTCGGTCCTGTGAAAATTCAGCAGCAGCAGCTTGAGGGTGCAGATCTAAATGTGGAAATGAACTCCTGCAGCTTAGATCTAGCTAGAGGACACCTGCACAAGAAAAATAACCACACATCAGATAGCAAAGAGATTATAGCACAAATGAGCCATCATGCAACCACCGAAACAGATGCATGTAGCAGCAAAAAGCACCTCACAGCAACCATTTGACTTCAGGTACGTGACTAAAACTTGTTCCTCTATTGCATGAATCTAGTCTAAGCACTGCATGAACGAATGAGATGTGCGAATTCATCCAGGAAGCTAGCCATATTCGATTGCACTTAGCCAGGAAAAAATCACGCAGCATGCGTGTATAGTCATTCACGTGGAGGTTGAAAAACATAGGTAGCGGTAGACGTGTTGAACTCCAGCGCAGACGGCATCAATTGATTAACAAATAGAAGAAGACATGCAGTTCATAACATCACTGCAGTTCGAAAAAAGACAGCACACATGTTTGTTCCACCTCACCACAAATCACGCAGCAATTAAAGACAGCTCAGCTGAAACTCACGAACTGTTGTTCATTTGCACTTGACTGAAGTATGCATCCTCTGCTTCCACAAAATGATGAACTAGTCATCCTCCACTGGTTTCTACCTGTTTTTGAAATTATCTTGTGTATCAGGCTCGCTCAGAGGTGCAAGGGCACTCTACAGGCATTTCTATAGGAAGTCTTCTACAGGAAACACAAAAAACAACCATGCAAAAAGAAAACCTGGGGTTTTCAGCGAAGTTCAAGCTCAAAACGAGGTAGGATCGGGGAAACTTCGTTGTGCATGATTTGTTGGTGCAAAATGGTGAATTGAACATGGAATTAAATTAAAAAAATGGGAGGAAAAGTCTGTCTGCACATTGAAAAAAAGGTGAAAAGCCGACTTGCATATTTTCTGAGTTCTACAAATTCTTTTTTTCCCTCTGCATTCGAAGTCTGGCTTCTTCTTTCTCACCTCCTTCTGAAAAGAGAGATGCAACCATAGGAACTAAGCTTGTTTGTAAAGAATGTGATTTTTATGTGGTTGGGGATAAACATTAGGCTCTGCACTCTATCTGTAAGAGCCTAATTCCCTTTTGATAGTCAAGTTTTGGGCATCAACAACATTGTAACCAGGCAATTGATACAAAGTGACCTATAAACACCTGAGGGGTACCGTCTTCAACGTTCTGGGGAGGAAACCATACACAAAATTCCCTTTATCATCAGAGCACAAGCCAAAATAGAGCATTTTTCACCATGCCAGAGGGATTCATAATTCAGCATTATCCATGGTTACCATGTGAACTTCCACTTCATCCAGTAGTGAAGACAAGGAACACATTGAGGAAGAAGAGAAAGCCAAGGGTAAGGAAACGCATGAAAGACCACCATAGAAAGAGCAAGAAGAGAAACAAGAGAAAGGCCAAGCTGCCAAGCCCAAAACTGGGGTTGGAATAAAGGCACAGATGCCAAGGGAGAAACGGTTACAAACCCAGGCAGAGAAGACTGAAAGGATGCAAACAACACTCAAGGGAACCATAGCACAAGTCAAAGAGAAGACACCCCCAACCAAGCAAGCCAAATCAGTGAAAACTGTTTCTATAGGAAGCCAAAAAATTGCTTCTACAGGAAGCCAGAAAACGACCACTACAAGACTTTCAATAGGAAGTCTGGGGAAAGGGCAGCAGAAGGAGAAATTGGTCAAGGATTTAGCTAGGGAGGCAGTAGCTGTGCTGGCCACCCTAAGCACATCCCCCAAGCAGAAGGAGAAGCGAAAGAGGGAGCTTCCACTATATTTTAAGGCAAGAAGGAGCATGCAGATAAGAACTCGCAGACCCCAACCACAGTCAAAGGGGCCAATTGTCATTAAGAACACACCAACGAAACAAAAGGAGGAGTCTTCTTCAAAGAGATCCATCATCTATGAATGAGGAAGCCAAAAGCATTCACCTAGAGAGAGACAATTAAGAGGATGGACTCAAAGACAGTTCTACAGGAAGTTGAGACCGTTCTATAGGAAGTTGAGAATTCTCTAGGAAGAG
This sequence comes from Pinus taeda, assembly GCA_000404065.3. Classification (NCBI taxonomy): domain Eukaryota; kingdom Viridiplantae; phylum Streptophyta; class Pinopsida; order Pinales; family Pinaceae; genus Pinus; species Pinus taeda. The sequence continues at coordinate 27,873 of APFE031129566.1, forward strand.
GAGCACAGGCAGTCGGAAGAAGCAGAGAGAAAAGCATGGTTTCATGACCGAGAAGAGGAAATCACTTCAGGAGCTTGGCATAACAGGGAGGCCATCAAGGCCATCAAAGAGGAGGAGATAGATTAGTTGCTCAGAGGATGAGCAACACTTTCAGTAGGGGGGTGATGATGAGCCCCAAAAATGGATAATTATATGAGCTCATTCAACCTCCTAATTCGACTTAATCCACCATTCTCATTAGTTTATTGCTTGTTTTTTATTATAGTTATGCTAATAGAGTGAATTGGGTTAGTCATTATGCCAACATGTCTAATGTGTGCTTTGTGTAGTCTTTTTGGTCAATTTGGAGACAAAATCAAAGGTTTAAATGAGCACTTGGCAGCCAAATTCGTGGAGAGGATTTTTAGGAAGGCGTCCCCTTTATTTATGGGCCCTTACCTCGAATTCTCCACCATCAGCTCGTAGTTCAAGGGCCACCAAATCAATTATCACAAGTGCAACCGAGCAAGTGCTAGTAAAACTGTTGTTAACTACAAGTTTTGGCAGCCCAGTTACTAAAGTTTAGTAGGGATGTAGGGGTACTCAATTTGTATAAATAAGAGGGCTTAGGGCCTCATTTTGGGTTAGCCAGTAGTTATTCACTTTGTAGGTAGAAGTTAGCTAGTTTGTAGTTCGATTTTAGTCTTTCTTTAGGCAATAGTTTAGCTCTGCATTTCAACACATTTTCAAGTTTTCCTTGTGGACAATTTTGATGTAATTCTTCTTTTCTTTCTCAATAAAGATGAATCCAGATTTGCACCAGCTCTAAATCTCTCTTAGGAGGTTGTAGCTCTTGGGTTTAGGCCCATCTCAAGTGCCCAGTACCTCCTTTGTTCACTTTCATGTGTCTTTGCTGCATTCTTAGAATAAAATCTGCTATTTAGATTTAAATCTTGTTTTGTTATTTAGATCACTTTTGATGATTAAAGTAGATTTTCATGTTCAAATTTGTTTGATAAGTCAATAACAGGGAAAAAAGCTCCAGAAAAGGGTCAACAACACTTATGGTTTCACCTCTTCCTTATTGGATCAGGGGCTGGAATTGAAGTAACTGTGTTGTCCCAAACAAAAACACTAGTTTGCTTTACCATGCAATCCTTAGTGTACTGTTTCCATTTGCAGAAGTTGGTTATCTGTTTAGATCTCTGAAATGTCTCATTGCATAGTTTATATACATGGTTTTCTTTCAAATAATGCTGTTGTTCATTCACTTTGTTGTTAGTTAGATTAGATTAGCTAGGACTTTGATTACTTGCAATACTTTGTCGATTCAGTTGAATGTACACTGTGCAGAGCATCTCTAGAACTCTCTCATCCACTTAAGCTTCATCAGAGCCATCTGTTCCATCTCCTAGCTAGGTTCCTCGTCTCACATCTGTCCTTTTGCCCACGTAACCCTACCTTTTTGTGCAATCATTGGTCCAGCCTTCTCTGAGCCAAGTCAGCATTCTACACCTTCTCACCACTCCATCCACTAGTCCCTGGGTCACTCTAGGCTCGTATCCTACGTCCATATCCATTCATGCATCTTCCCTCACTCACCCATCCTCTAGAATCCAATTTTTAAACATCCTGTAGAAATTTCTGAACATCGTGTAGAAATTCCTGAACATCCTGTAGAACCCCTGCAAACTTCCTGTAGAAGCTCACGAATGAGGTTTCTTGATAGCCAAACTCTATGGAACTCTCAGGAAGGGTGTTGGGGACCCCTTAGGACCTCGTCTAACCTTCCCAACCTCTTGCAATCATTTCCTTCTGCCGATCCACCTCTGCATAGTCAAAAACAGCAAAAGCACATGCATAATAATCCTACAAAGTCATTCAAAAATACAAAAATATGTTTTCTTCATATTTCATTATAAAATTAGCTTAGAAACATGCATTTTATCTTCTGAAGTCAATGGCATCTCATTCAGTAGCTTGCATCTTCCTTCTTTCATCAGTAGGACTAGCTGGTAGAATTAGGGTTTGCTAGGGTTTGTGTTTCTTTTTGGCTTTCAGTTTCTTTGCGCAAGTAGATTAGCTTCCTTTGAGTTAGCTTTCATCCATTAGTTAATAAGCTTCTTCTAGGAGCTCATATAAGTTGGCTTAAGATCCTAGCAGACTTGTGCCAGCTAACCAAGTGACAGCTGCGGAAAGAGCTAGTACTTGTACATACAGCACCGTCACTTCCAAGTTTGTTACGAACTACCGGGTTGATAAAATTAAAGAAGGGAGTTCCAGGAGTTGCAGCATTATTGCTGCAATACTGGGGCCCACCAGATACCTTAATCACTGAAGGATTTAAAGCTCTTAATTTTTTCATTCCATAAGTTTCATTGCATGCAAAAAATGATGATGTTAATGCATAGTATGTTTACTGATGTGCTTAAGCTAATATGTCCTCTAACATGGATTTGTTTGATAAGTATTATGAAAACCTTGATGGATTATATGCTTATTTAGGAGATAACAACTCACTTAAAGTAGAAGGGTGTGGAGTAATAAGCTTAAACTTACGTAATGGACAAATTAAAGAGATTCATAATGCTATCCATGTTCCTAGAGTTAAAAAGACCTTAATCTTTATCTTTCATACCACTCTCAATATTTAAAAAAGGATTTCGTTAAGTCTAGTTGTGTTGTCAAAGATATCAAAAATAACTACAGGGTTGTTTCCATAGGTACAAGGACATAAGGATCATATAACTTGAATGTGAACAAAAGAAGGCATAAAGCATATGGAGCTATAACAACATGGGGTTGCTTCAAAAGAAACCAATGGTTGAAGGAGTGCATATTTTGAAAAATGAACATATGGAATGTGAAGCATGTGCTTAAGGAAAACAATATAGAAATGAACTCCTTATACACAATGAAAAAACAAAAGTATATACTAGTGTTTGTGTTCTCATGCAAACAAGACCATTGGATTTTCATGGTACTTTCTTATTTTTGTTGATGATAGATCGAGGTACTCTTGGTTTTATTTCATTAGAAAAAAGAGTGATGTATTTGAATATTTTAAAGAATTCATGACTGTGGTTGGAGAACAAACTCGTAAATACATCAAAATACTTAGATCAAATCAAGGAGATAATAAAAATGAGGATCTTTCATTAATTATGTTAATGTGATAAATCATGGAAGGTGTACCAAAAATCCTCACTTAAGTCACTAGGTGAAAAGTGACCATAACAACAATTTGATGGTTTCTATCGTTCTAAATCTGAAATTCAAATGGAAAATCTCAAGTAAAAAAAAACTAGATCTAAAACAATTAGCAGAAAAATAATGTGTTCAAAATAATAACCCAATTGGAAATACAATTTTAAACAAATAAATCTTTATTGATAACACATGGTGAAGGAGATCTATAGATTGGTCTCTAAGTACCCCTTAGTGGGATGGGTACTTGATATCATTGATGTTTCAGAAATAGAATTCCCTCTCTCAATCATGTGAAAAACCCAAACAAAGTGAATAACTCAAATGGGAACTTAAGAAAATGATGATAATATTGACGATGATAATGATCACGAGAGGAATGAATGGAAAACCCTCCTTTATATAGCAAAGTATGGAGTTAATCTCGAAAATGGAGAATAATAAAATATTATTGACCAAATTCACATCTAACAACTTGGAATACTTTATTTTGTATTTATTGGAGAGGGTGAAGGAATTTAAAATGGTTAATTTCCCTTATTTAGAAATAATTAACAAATAAAATGATTTATTAACTATTTCACAAGAAGCAACAAAGGTGTGAAATCAAAATAATTATTAAATAGTGATTTAATAGTTATTCTAATAATAGAAATACAAAAAATTAAATAAATAATATTATTTAAATATTCCTAAGGGATCTAGTCCAATGGACAATGAATATTATTAAATAATGATTAATATAATTCCTTAGAATATTAAATAAATAATGATTTATCTAATTATTCTCATGGGGTTTTTTCATTTAAATCACAAAATAATTTAATAAAATTGGTTTACTAAATTATTTTCCACGGTGAAAGTGATTTTACTATGGTAAAATTAAATCCACATGGTGTATTTCAATCCACCTAGTTAGAAATGGATGGTTGATGATTTTTTGGTGATAATAGATTGCCCCCAAATGTATGAGTGTTACTAGAAAATCATATGACCGAAATACATTGTACATTACACTTCCATAAGACATCAAAAGGGGAATTAGAGAGAGAGAGATTTGAAGCAAGTCAAGGATGGAAAAATAATGGAGGCAAGACCTACAATACTAATAGAACTCTCCTTTTATGTGGTAGTACATGATCTCAAATGAGCCACGAGAGGCATACCCATACCCATCAAGATAACTGAGTACAAAGAATAATGTTAAGCCGAGCAATGTGGGACTAAGCTACAAAGTACATGGTGCATGATACGTGATACACTAACATCAATGCGCTAGAAAATAATACAATGGATCCTATAAACATGATGTGCATGGAAAAAACATAGGCGAGGACTAAATACAATAATATATGAGTACATGAGATACAATGCCCCTCAAACTGGAATGGGGAGAGGGGATCACAACCAAAGAAGCCTCGCTGAACATGAAAGGGCTCCAAAAATATGAATGGATCATCTCGAGGACACATGCATGCTATAGGTGTTGCAAGAGGTAGAAATAGAACCCATCAAATCTACGAAACTACTTCGGAGGCCGGATCAACATATGCGGTCATCACGGCATGTGGGGGGCTACTTGCATTGCCAGACCCTCATGAGGTATGAAAGGTTTCACACACACCCGGGAATCACTGGGAAAATCACCTCGATCACTGAACCATCAAGCATAAGAATCTCAATCATATGATAAGGAGCTCATGTTGAGCACATGAGAAACAACCAAGTCAAAGTGAAAGAATGAGTTCCTTTTCATAGTGTGAGGCACCTAATAAATATGGAAGCTAGAATCGGTTTTCACTACCCTCTAGACTACTCTTCTAGAATAAATGTGCCCAAGTCGATAGAAGAGAGACTGCAAGAGTTAAGGCAATGAGAAATCCTTAACAAAGGCATGAGGGAACATAGGAGAGTGACTGATGGACTGACACCAAGGATGATGATGGAAGGAAACATGATGGATGGTGGAATGATGAATTCCCTTGTGAGAGCATAATAAAAATGGTTTACCTAGCAGTGAATGATTCAAATCTAGAGGGGATGGTCAAGGAATCAAATGGGCGTTCGACAAAGACGCAGTAGAAGGACTCGAGGAAAAATATAAGTATGATGGAAGAAATTTTGCATGAGGACAAATGAAACACACTAATGGGATGCAATGTGGACTTGAAACAAACTCCATAAGTACATGGGTGATACATCTCAGATTCTCTGAACAAGGGTGACTCGATGATACTGCCACATGGAAGAGGCCTATTGGGGACCATAAAAACATGAGTAACTGATGGTTACTCACAATGAAAATTGACATGAGAGTCAATCAATGTAAAGGTAACGTGATACCCTAGAATGGGTGGCTCAAATCAGGAGATTCAATTTTAAAGGTTGGCAATGTGAAACTTCATGGAAAAAAATAACTTCTAGGTGGAATGTAAAATTACGAAAAACCAAGGGAGACCCATTAAAGAAGTGAGTGGGAGATTTCCAATGGTGTTGATGGTTCCTTAAATAAAGTTACGGTTTGGTCGTAGTGGGTGATGGAAAAAACTAGGGTTCTCTTATAAAATGGCTTCTTACCTCCAAATCCAATTCATTTGCATAGTGAGATGTGGAGAATTTGGAGAGAAGGAGAAGGCCCTAAATTTTTTGGAGATCGTAGAGGGAAAATCAGCCGTCGGAATCAGGATCTGTGACTTGGAGGTAGGTGGACTAACCATACTCATCAATTTCAGTGGTTTAAATTTTTCGATTAGGTCCTTAGTTTTTTCTGGGAGATCCATGCCTTCCCTTACTATTTTAATGCACTATTTGGGGCTAGATATGCACTCTAGAGCATAGAAACATGGCCCACAAGTCTGCTGAACATAGTTTTTGAGGCAAAAACTACGCTTTGGACTAAGGGAGTGAGAAGGACTATGGTCTGCTAGGAATTGAGGTTAAGTGCATCCACAAATGACTTTTGTAATTTTAATTGACAAAAATTAGTGGTTTCTTGCAAGTATGGAAGAGTTAAAGGTATCATGGCGAGAAAGAGAGTTTGATTCTCTCTGCATTGATATTCAAGGGAATTAAGCAGTGAGAGGGATACTCACACGATGTGGTGTTTTAAAGTTCTTGGAGAACTCACTTATGAGGGTTGGTGAGCCCTTGCTATCAAGGATAGTGAGCTATTAGGATCTAGATCAGGAGGCCTTTATATTGCAAGGGAACTGGACCCAGCTCACGATCCAGGATATATATTATTTGACCAGACTACCGCCCTTGGGGGTGGTAAGGGAGATACATCCAACACTACCTCGCAGGAGGCATATTGAGGAGTTTTTCGAGCATCATTGTAGATGAGGTAGGTAGGCGATGGGTTAGTCTATCCGAATTGATGACATGGAGAGATTAGAGACACAAGATATATCCACAACGGTGCTATGAATCTATGGTAGCCATGGCTTCCACCATATCACTAGAGGGAAAATGATGTTGCTGGAGAGTGTTTTGGGAGGAACCTACTATGGGTGGGCCCAAAAGTTGATGTCATCATTGAAACAACAATTGACATTTTGCAAATGGGGGACGAGTGATAATTATTCATTTGGGATAGTCTTATGCTCACACTTCTTTTAGAAGGTCCCCACTATATGACCTCATGTTCACATAAGTGATGGGGGCCCACATGAGCCCACGATGCACTGCTAGGGGCAGCTATTGAGACGAGGAGGTGGAGGGGGAGTCAGACGAGTGTTCCAACTTGAGTTTTTTGTTGATTGGGACTAGATTTGATTGTATATAGATGACTATGCATACAATGACATGACCTATCAGGGGGATCGTGCCTTACTGCTTCCAAGGATGAGAATGGGGCCCAGATGGTAAGTGAATGTTGTTATATATTTGGTGCATTTATCATTTAAGAAATATGTGTGTATGGTATTGATTTCTAAACTTTATAGAATGCAGATATAACACTAGTGAGGATAGTAGGATATGCATGACAAGATGCAGCACCTGGGGCTACAAATTACGGTGGAAATTCATCATGACAGAGGTTGGATGACAGGGCTCTATGGTGAGCTCCAGTATTGCAGCAACAATGCTGCAAATCCTGGGGCTTCCTTCTTTACTTTTATCAACCCGGTAGTTCATAACAAACTTGGAAGTGATGGTGCTACGTGCACAAGTACTAGCTCTTACTATAGGCTATCACTTGATCAGTTCGCACAAGTTCGCTAGGAGCTTAAGCCAAATTTTATGAGCTCTCAGAAGAAGCTTTAGCTATGATGAAAGGAAACTAACTCTACAGGGGCTATTCTACTTGTAGAAAGAGAATGAAAACTGAAATGAAACGCAAACCCTAGCAAACCCCAGTTTACCCACTAACCCTAATTTTTCTAGAAAAGAGATGGAAACTAATGGAATGGGGGCCATTGACTACTGAAAAGGTAAATTTCATTTATTCAAGCTACTTCTAAAAATAAAGGAGAAGAAATCATCTTTTTGTACTTTTGAGTGTTTTTATGTGAAATTATTATGCTTGTGATTTATCTCGTTGTGACTGTACAAAGGATTGGTGGTAAAGGAAGATGGAGTTGGTTGTTGCAGAGGTGGATGATGGTGTGGAGAGGTCGTAAGAAGCCCCTAATACCCTTCTAGAGATTTCCATAGAAATTAGACTTTGAAAAATGACTCACAGGGAATTCTACAGGAGGCTACATGGGATTTACTAGAGGATCTATAAGAGAATATACAGGAGGAGGCTGAAAGCCGTTTTTGGAGTTTTGAAGGCGGAAAAATGATGGGAAATGGGAAATTAAGGCTATATTAAGGTGTTGAGGTGTCTAGAACTTGTCAAAGAAGATTAGGGATGAACGTGATGGTTGGATTTGTTCAAATGGCAAGAAAGCGACTTTATGGAAAAAATGCAGAAATTATGGTAGATTGGTGAAATGTTGTGAATGAGATGGGAAATTTATGAGAAGTGAGCTGGCGCTAGTATTTTTATAGAGGGATGGTGAGCTGGGATGTCCTGCAAAAGATATGAACATTTACTTACCAAAACTGACCAAAGAAAGAAATAAAAAATAGAATTTCATCTAGCTTGACCTAATTTCTGACCTACAAACAGAAAATGTTAAATAGTACCTTATGAATAGAAAAGATTGCAAGAGAACTTTGGTAAAAGAACAAGAAATGATCTAAGCAAATGATTGTGAACCAATATCAACTTTTCCAATCGAATTATCACACTAACAGTTGCATGGAAGAGCAAAAGCTGTGTTTTTGGTGGTAGCAGTAGTGCCTTGAACTCAAATTATAGTCCTAGGAAGGGAGAAAGGGGATCAAGAATTGTTGTTGGCCTTTTTGGATCCTTTTCTATCACTGCAACAACTTACTTAAGCAACCTGAAACAAAAACAACTATACTAACCATCAAAAGCAACCTAATCTAACAAAGTAAAATGAATCTATGCAACAAAAATTAACTTATGAATTGAAACAAAAGCATATAAGTACACAGTAGTAGGTGTTCAGTAGCTTGGGTTGGGCCCTAATCCAAGAGCTTCAGCCCTCTAAAAGAGATTGGTGCTGGCTCAAAATCTTTTTCATCTTCATTATTGAAAATAGTAGTTACATTACATAAACTCTTCTAGAAAAGAACTCGAAAATTAGTTGAACACAATGCTGCACAAAAGTGTGAAAATATACTAATAAATGGATAACCTATTGAGGCTCTAAGCGTTATTATTTATACAAATTAATACTCCCAATAGTCCTCCTAAAATCAAGGAAATCAATTTCTTAGAACTGAAGATAAACAACAATCCTACTTGACTTGCTCGGCTGCCCTTGGAATCGTCAATGTGGGCCTTTGTGCTCCCAATTGTTGATAGAGGATTCAAGGAAAGGGGTCATTAATGAAGGAGACACTCCCCTTATAAGTCCTCTTCCCTGTTTTCGTCGAGTTTGGCTGCCATTTTCTCATAAATTCCTTGTCTTTGTCCAAAATTGTCCAAAAAACCTACATAAAACACACATTAGACTACATGGAAAAGTGACTAACCCAATTCACTCTATTAGCATAAATATATTCAAAATCATGAAACAAACTAATGAGAATGGTGGAATAAGTCGAAATAAGAGGAAGAATGAGCACATAATCACCCATTTCTGGGGCTCATCATCACCCCCCTGCTAAATGGGTTGCTCATCCTCTAAGCAACTAATCTAACTATTCATCTTTAATGGCTCTCACAGATTCTTGGACATCCCAAGCCTCTGATGTTATGTCTTCCTCCCTATCATGGAAACATGCTTTCCTATCCACGTATTCCAATTGTTTCTATTCTTCCTCCTCCTTAAATCCTTCCAACAGTCCTAGTAGCAGTGGAGGGTTGAATTTGAGACCAATAAAGTTGGCTTTCAAATTTTGCAATTAGTGCTTATACAGGGACACTCTCCTCATGGTTTCCCTCATCTTGTTTGGGGAGTGATACTCCCTGATCCTTAGGCTATGTGGCAAGGTATTCCACCTTCTCATGCAAGCATGAATACAATCACTGCCAAACAATCTCTCCATATCCTCGAAATGAGCAATAGCATGTGCTTGCTTGTCAAGATAGTCAGGGAGAACTTGAGGATTAGCTGTAAGGTGTTGGTGGGAATAGATGAGAGCCAAGGGCTCTGCTAGTTCTACTCGAATCATCTGGGGCTCACTCAGCTCTTTCGCCATCATTTTCTAAATTTCCACTGCTCTCTTCTCTTCATGGCTCATCCAAGAAGCCATAGCCATTGATTGCAAATATTCCAATGCAGCATTTGGATCCCATAAATTCATGCCAGTAAGTGCCATTGATCTGAATCGGATCCATAGAAAGACTGTCAAGAACCATTACTAAATCACATCGAACAAGTCTCTAATGAAATCCAAAATAGTATGAAAAGACACCTGGAACCAGTGGCCATGGCAACCAATGTGGAACGAAGAGGACCTTGGTCAAAGTGTGCTAACCGAGGCCCATGGAGACCACACAAGCGGCCAAAGTAGCCCTTGGGAGCCCCAGATTGCAAAAAGGAGGTGACTTGTGATCGCGTATCATTGGGCAAATAGGGCCAAAATGGGAAAGCTTGAGCACTCGATTGTGTGGGTCAACCAAAGGACTGTGGGCGGAAAAAGGTAAATGTGCTAATGTAAAAAGGCAGGACCCACACCCTGGAAACTGATGATTTTGATCAGGGTTCCCTTGAACGGTAAGAGGTTTTGGATAGGAGCGGAGCGATCCCATACATCGATTGACACGTGGTGGTAGAGGAGAGAGAAAATCATCGTTGATCTCGTGTTATCGGTCGAGCAAGTCAACCGCGCTCGACGTGCGTATGACGTCGAATCTTGAGGAGCCCAGATCGGACGGATGAGATTGCACCCAATAGAAAGAAGTGGAATCAACAGGGAATTAAGCCACATTCTAAAAGGATTTGGAATCCATTTGACCGCCATGGTGGAGAAAGAATGTATCGATGGCATAATCGAAGAAATGAATCGACAAGCAGGCTGGCATTGTTCCTATGGGGACATGTGGCTACTTCTCGAGCATTCATGCTAATGCCGAATAAGGAACTCCAAGTGTAGCTGCAGTAGCTGAATCGACGTAGGTGGAAGAGCAACCGAGCAGGCATAGAGATCGAATGGCTAAAGCCATGAAGAGAGAGAGTCGAATAAGGGGAGTTGATTGGGAACCCGAATTGAGAGGAGTCCAAGAGACCAAGAAAGACAGTGAACGGTGAACCCTGAGAGGGGGACTGAACACAGAGAACAGTAAAGCCAAGTAGAGGAGACGGAGGGCTGAGCTAACCATAGGCAACATCGAGCACCAGAGAGCTTGAAGACTCAAGCCTTCCCCTAGAGGAATCTTTCCAGACTAAGCATCACGTTTGGCTCTTTCCACTGTAGACCAAGGCTCACATAGCTGATAGGGAGACAATGAGTCTGTGTACTCCGAGTGGCTTGGGGAATCCAAGAAGAAACCTACCAAGTGAAATCTGCTTCATGAGAACTCATATTGAGTCCCCGTGTTGTAATTTCTTTGTTGTAAGACACAATAAAACAAGGCCACCACTGAAGCTGGACTGGAGACGTAGCCCTGGAGAATAGGGTGAACTCCTTATTAAACACTATTTCTGTCTTTGTGTTGCTTACTGTATTTCTCTGCTATCTTTCCACTTATTTTCGATGTATTGGCAATCTGAGTGATCTGTTGTTTCAATAACACAAAACACACACACACCAGCACATGAGTCTGTAATACCTTTTGTTTAATAAATCTTCAACTGAGGTCACTCATAGGGAGATTATGGGATCAAGTGGTATCATAGCGCTAGGTTTTAAGGTTAGACAAGATTGTGTTGGTTTAGCTGTGAATGCTCACTAGATCAAAGCTCGAATTAGGAGAAGGAGAGTTGGTGGAAACTAATCCTGAAATTGGGAGAGTCTATTCCCAGAAGACAATGTCAGAAGAAGGTTCTATAAGGCCAGACCCTCAATTCATATAAAGTTTACTAGCTATAACTTCCATGGTAGAAGAAATGTATAAGGAATTTAGAAAGAATAAGGATGAGGATTCATCAGGCTCCAAACAAGATAAAGAAGAAGATGAATCTCATTCCCACGACCACTCAAAAGGAAAGGGAAAAGAAGAAAGCTTTCGTACACATCCTAATAGCCCTGTGCATAATAGGAAAGCATCCTTGATTAAAATGGATGTCAAATTTGATTTGCCGATATATGATGGAGAGCTAAATGCTGAAAAGTTGGACAATTGGATTAGACAAATTGATATGTATTGCTAAGTACAAAACATAGACTCCGACAAGAGTGAGATTCAATTGGAAAGCCTACACCTAGGAGGCACTTCCTTGGTTTGGTGGGTAGGCAGAACCAAAGCTGATATGAAAATACATGGTAAGACCATCTTTGTCTAGAGTGAATTTCTTTCTGCAATCAAAAAGTAGTTCTATCCATTAGCCTACATGCAACAAGCCATAATGAGTTGGAAAACTCTTCGGCAGTTGAACTTGGGAAAAGTGTATAAGGGTATACTCAAGAATTTAGAAAGAGAGCATTGATGTTGGATATCTCATTAGACTAACCAAAAACTCTTTTGAAATAAATTGGTGGTCTACATAGCTACATGATGCATACTATACTCATGTTTAATCCCACTAGTATAGATGAGGTATCTGTACAAGCTACTCATCTATAAGCTAGAGGAAAGAATGGAAATCTAGAAGTTGGGGGATCATCCCAATCCACTGTAAGCAAGAGAAAGGAGAAAAGAAAGCAGAAGTGGAAAGAAAGGAAGGCTAACACTGCAAAAAAAGGCAAAGCTTCATGCACTCACTGTAAAAAGGCAAAGCTTCATGAGCATTGTTGGATTCTGCATCTAGAGTTGAGACCTAAGAAGTCTGAGGGCAAGAAGAAGAAGACTATTGTAGCTATTCAGAAAGATTTGGGGTCAAAATTGGGAGATGAAACAATCATTGCAGCCACAGGTATAAAAGGTAATAATTATGAAGCATCTACTAGTAATTCTGCTCAATTTATTATTGATGAAGAACATGAGAGAAAAAGACATGAGCTTTTCCATATTTGAGTTGTTTCCAAAAATCAAAAGATTGATACTTTGTTTGATAGTGGCTCACAAGTGAATCTAATTTCTAAAGCAATTGTAAAGAAATTGGGATTAACAACTACACCTCATAAGAAACCATACCCATTAGGATGGTTGAATGATAAATCACAACTAGAAGTGACTAGATAGTGCAAACTCAAGTTTTCTTTTGGGTCAACATTTATAGATGAGGTTGAGTTAGATGTAATTCCCTCGGATATATGTGGAATTGTTTTAGGAAGTCCTTACTTGTATGATAAAAAGGCTATTTTCTATAGAGCCAAGAACAAGTATCTACTTGTTAAAGGAGGAATCAAATACTTTGTAAGAGCTCACAAGCTCAAGAATAATTATACCCTCATAAACATAGGACAGATGAAAATAATGATAAATTCTTGCAAACAATTCTTACTAATGGTTGTAAAGGAAAATAAAATTGATAAAACCAATGCATTTGAGGGTTGTAATTCTGATTAGCAAGCTGATATATAAAAAATTGTTTCAAAGTATGATGTCTTGTTTTAAGAACCTCAAGGTCTGCCACCCAAAAAGGGAATAGTACATGATATTATTTTGTAGCAAGATGTTCCTTTGCCTAACATTGGGATGTACAGGTTATCTGCTTTAGAGAATGGTAAAATCAAGAAGCAGGTGCAGGAGTTGCTTGAGAAAGGGTTCATCAGGCCTAGCACATCACCATGTGGGTCACCAATCATTTTGATGAGAAATAAAGATGGCTCATGGAGAATGTGCATTGAATACTAAGCACTGAATAAGATAACAATAAAAAATCGTTATCCTCTTCCTCGCATAGATGATCTTTTAGATCATTTGAAGGAAGCTGTTTATTTCACCAAGCTAGATTTGCACAGTGGATACCATCAAGTTAGAGTTGTAGAGCAAGATCCATGGAAGACTGCTTTCAAGACAAAGCAGGGATTGTATGAATGGTTGGTTATGCCTTTTGGCCTAACTAATGCTCCTGCTACTTTCATGAGATTAATGAATGATGTACTCATACCTTTTCTTGATGATTTTGTTATTGTATATCTGGATGA
>APFE031129566.1:42050-173035 GCA_000404065.3 Pinus taeda
CACAATATTGAAGGAAGTTCATTTCTAACTTTTCCTCAATTGCAACTCCTTTACAAGCTTTAATAGGATTGAACAAGGTGTTTTAGTGGGGAGGAAAACATCAGAAAGCCTTCGACACCTTGAAAGAAAAGATTAGTACAACACCTGTACTAGCACTGCCTGATCTTCAAAGACCATTTGAGATCCAAATAGATGCCAATGACTATGCATGGGAGCAGTGTTGACACAGCATGGTAAACCCATATGTTATCATTCTGAGACTTTTAATCCTGTAGTAATTAACTATCCTACATATGATAAAGAATTGTATGCATTAGTTCAGAGTGTGAAAAAGTGGAAACATTACTTAATGGGTAAAGAAATTGTAATACATATTGATCATCAACCACTTCAATACCTACACTCCCAAACTATGTTGCAACAATCAAGACATTACAGATGGATGGGTTTTCTACAATAGTTTCATTTAGTCGTCAGATATAAAAAGGGCATCCATAACAAGGTTGCAAACATGTTATCTAGACCCATTATAAATGCATCTACCATACTCCAACATAATTTTGTGTTGCATTAAAGCTACATAGAACAATATGCTCAGGACATGGAATTTAAGGATGTATATGCAACCTTGAGTGAAGGCAAAAGAGTAGAAGAATTGGACTATCATGTGAAGGACCAAGTCTTATATCATGGTGGGAAACTCTGCATTCCACAAACTGAGAAAGCAAAGATAATTAGGGAAGCCCACACTTCTTTGATCTGAGGTCACTTTGGGGTAAGTAAAACAGTTCCATAGCCCCAAAGGTTCTGCTATTGGCCAAAAATGAGTGAGACAGTTTCTAGATATGTAAAGGGGTGTGCTATGTGTGCTAAAAGCAAGCCCAGCAACAAAAAACTAGGCTTGTACACTCCATTGCCAATTCCTGCTCACCCTTGGGAAAGAATTTCCATGGATTTTGTTGGAGGACTACCTAAATATAGGAAAGGTCATGATTATCTATATCTTGTTGTGGACAGGTTCAACAAAATGTGTATTTTGATACCTTGTAATAAACAGATTACAGCTGAACAAACTGCAAAATTGTTCTTTGAACATGAATGGGTTCATTTTGGATTTCCCACTTCTATTGTATCTAATCAAGACACTCGATTTGTAGGGAAGTTTTGGTCAAGTCTATGGGAACTAATGGACACCAAGTTAAAGAAAGTCACAACTTTTCATCCATAAATAGATGGCCAGACAGAAGTAGTTAACAAGATGGTGATCAAATTACTGAGAGGATATTGCAGTAAACACCCTAAGCGTTGGGATGAACACTTGTGTTATGTGCAACATGCTTACAATAGAGCCAAACACTCTTCTACACAAAGATCTCCTTTTGAGACCTGTTTGGGTTTCATACCAAGGTCTCTTTTAGATTTTGTCTTTGGTAAAAATACCATGGTTAATGAACACAGTGATGTCGACAAGGAAACTAGGTTCATTGAACAGATCCAGGAAGTCCACTAGGAAGTGTAGGAACAACTGGAAAGGAGCCAGGCCAAGTACAAGGCTAGGCATGATAAGCATCATATGGAGCATAGTTTTCAAGTTGGAGACCAAGTCTGGCTATATATCAGCAAGGACAAGATGCAAGGCGAAGGTAAAAAGCTAAAACCTATCAGTTATGGGCCCTTCAGGATACTTGAGAAGATTGGTGAAAATGCTTTTCACCTTGATCTACCAGCTTACATTCACATCTACTCAGTTGTGACCGTAGCTTGCTTGAAGTTGTTTGAACCTTCAATGGTTGAGGACCCTGAAGAGAAGATTCAATTACTTTCTGTTGATGACCTACTACCTAAATATCTTAATGAGTTACGGGAAGACACCGTGTTGGACATGAAGGTAAGGATGACATGTAGTGGACAGGGGGAATACCTTAGGAATAGGCTTAAAGGTTGGAAGCCGAGCAATGTGAAGTGGATTGAGTTTGGGCAATTGAGACAACAATTTCGTCACTTAGTCAATGCTTGAAGAAAACCAACTTTTGGTGGTCCAAAATCTTTTTCAGTAGGAAGGCCATGATCTGAATCGGATCCATAGAAATACTTTCAAGAACCATGACTGAATCAGGTCGAACAAATCTCTAATTGTTATAGACATTTTTGGGCACTGCAACCCCAATCATACATGTCCACCAACCAAGGGCTTCAAAGTCCCTAAAAGTGTTGCTTCACACACTAAAGGAACAAGGTCAGCTGATTACATCATGTCCCAAAAGTTCTCCACAAAAAACTGCTTAGAACTGGTCAAAGCTGGACCATACAGACTGCCCAGTGCGGAGGGTGCGATGCATCCCACCTTCTCAGAGTAAAAAGTGCGATGCATACTAGAAATCCCTTCTGTAGGGTGCGATGAGTGAGAGGAGACAAATGGCAGAGACAGTTTGCAAGATGGATGATCATGGAATCTTCTAGAGACTTCTCCTGTGACACTTGCCTCTCTGAATTCACTTAGGGATGAGTAAGAGATCATCAACCTACAAGTGGAATCAAGAACTATCAGAGAGAGGACACTAATCCAAATCCCAGAAGCTGACTCACCCCCCTGCAATCATCTATGTATGGATCCCTCATCACAAAGATCCAGAGGCTGAAATCTTGTATCTTGTAAGGAAGTGCTATTAGTTTCCTGGTGCAACATCATAGTGTTGGGTGATCTAAGATTTTCATGAGGTGAAGAAGGGATTTCATGCTGAGAGGATGACGCTGGGTCTAAAAAATTGGTTGTAATCCTCTTTGCTATTCTTGATATTAATAAAGCTATTTAAGTTTTCCTCCACATTCTTGTATGTTTGATGATATATGAATTTGTGTGGTCAATATATATCTGGTCCTATATTGCTTATGATTTTAGATCTTTGTTCTTCAATAGTATTATGCTGCTTTGATCCCACAGGTGCTCTTTGAAGCTCGGTAGACGAAGGAGGAGCGACAAAGACCTATCAGAAGAGAAGAACCAAGCAAGGAACCAAGCGCAAGACTGAGGTTGGTGTCCTTTGTTCCCCTCTTATATACATCTCATAAAGGAAAGCAAAAGTAGTTTTAGTTTGTTTGTTTCTAAGATAGCTACTAGCCTTAGTGGGACTAGAACCTTCGAGTGGACACTAGATTTCCTGATAACAAAATGGCGACTCCACTGGGGAGCGAACAGATTGTTTTCTTGTCTATATTTGTTTGTTTTATAAAATTATAGATGGAGCCTTAAGTTAATCCAGCTAGCCTTTGAACTACATTTTCTATGCAAGTGCAAAGTAGATCAATGCTACTTCATTCTATCTCTGAGTTTTATAATAAACTAAACAATCAGTTTGCAAACATTCTAATTGCCCTAGCGGTGGCTCTAGTAACCTATCTAGATCAACCCCTGTGATTTATATTTATTGAACATCACTTGCTTGGCCTAAATCCCTGAACTAAGCTGCAAACTATGAACAAGAACCAAGTGGAAGTCTCGTCCATAGACCATCGCACTTTCTTTTCCTAGGAATCTCGATGCATTGCACCTCCTGTGTGTAGTAGGTGCAATGTATCGCACTTTCCCTATGTTACAGGTGCATTGATGAGACAAGACCTCTTCGGGTTCCAGATTTTGGTTTTTTGTTCACTCTCTTCAGCTTTATTTAGGAGTTTTCTTGTTTGTGATAAGTATGCCACTATGGAAACCCCCATCCTTTCCATCATTCCACCTCCATTGTGCAAAGAAATGTCAATTTTTTTGTGTTTTGTGCGTCATTTTCAGTTCTCTTTTACAAAGAAGTAGCGTAATCGAACTGTCGTTTCTTGATTTGGAAGTGTCGCAATTTTCATTTTTAGTCATAGAAGAGAATCCTATTGTTCTTGATGGTAAATTATACTGTTACTCTTGTATTTGATTTGAATTATTAGTTTTTCAAGTGTCGAAAACAATTTTCAATTCGAAATTGCAAAGTGTCGTCATTATCTTCCTTTTGTATTTTGAAGAAAAATTATTCGTATTGTTGCTTTGAAAAGATAATTCAGATTTGTACTTAGCATTCTTCTTGTCATTCACACATTAAGAAGGCTGAAAACAAACACATGCATGTGCATTTGCATTTATATTGCTTGTTGGTTTGATTTAGGACAGTGCATCTAGTGTGTGCTCTGTGCTCTATGTTGAAAGAATCTCAATTCTCTTTCCTTAGTAGCTAGGATTTTCATTGCAAAAAGAAGATTAAATGATTGTTTATCATCTTAGATTTCATTTTAGGAATTATATATCTACATCATGTGGTGAACCTGAAAGGAAAATTTATTAAGCAATATCAACTGTAAAATAAATTCAATGAACATAAAAATGCTTTGGAACCTAACGTACAACATTTAGAACTCTAGGCTAGAGACGTATTCTGGCGTCGTAAAGCCTGGTAACTATCACTTTCATTGCTGGTTGGGTGATTCCTCCTCTTTGAGATGATAAGTGCCAGTACGAACTTGTGCTCCCATGTACCATCGATTATATATTGGGAGACCACAATAGGCTATATCCTTTATCCTTAGGAAGTCGTGTTTGCTGCCCTATCAATCGCAATGCACTGAACACAACATTCAAGAAGATTGACTTCCGTACCATAAAAAGTATTATGCAGTTTTGTGATTAGTTTGGTAATCCCTCTGTCTAGATTTCCAAAGTAGTCTCTTTCATTCCTTTTCAGACTCCTTAAAGGAAAAGGACCATTTGAGCACTTGTCACTTCAAGCTCATTAAAAATCAAAGGCGACTAGAGTCATCTTTTGTTTTTTCTCGACTCTTAAAAATTGAAAAAGCAAGTTGTATCAAAGTGTCTAAAATTTATTTTAATCGAAATAATATCACTATTCCCATGTTGGTCTTAGGTTGAGAAAAATGGAGTTCATCAACCAAGGGTTTCCCCTTGGAGTAAATCCTAGTCCTTTCTCCTCTTGGGGAGATGTTGGCGCACCTCATATGGCCACATTTTCACTTCTATGATTGACAATTGGCTTGCTAATATGGCTCTTCTCTACCTCTATTGTTCAGAACACCGTGATTCCTGAATAATCAAGTCAACAACTAGATGATACTAGAGTTACCCCCCAAACTTCTACTTCTTCCGTTTCTCCCTATCCTCCTTCCTCTTCACTTGATGAAGCTAGTAAAGCTGAAAATCAAGTAACTAAGAAGGAGAAGAAAGGGAAGTAGAAGAAAGAAAAGAAGAAGTTGGAGCCAAAGGTAAAAAGGGGCAACCATGCATCATCTAGTGAAAATCCACACACTGCACCATGCAAGCCTAAATCTCCATGTCTCATTTGCAAAGGAGACCATTATCATCGAGATTTTCCTTGCATCTCTCATATATTAAGGGACTGGTCTCCTCGTTTGCACAATCTGGTGTCATCAACCTCTGATCATGTTGAAAGTACACCGTCAACTAGTGAAAGTGAAGTATCTGGACAGAAAATGAAATGTAAATTTCCTTGTAAACTATGTGAAGGCTATCATGTCATCCATCGTTGTCCCTTCCTAGATGAAGCTAAAATATTTTTGGATAACTGTCTTGCTTCACCGCTACGGCTTCCTCTTGGATACAAGAAACTCTTGCTAAGTCCATCATTAGTTGAGAATATGACTGACACGCCATTGCGGTTGGTTGAAGCATCTACCATTGAAGATAAACCCTCTGAATCCACACCAGAAGAAATTCAAAATTTCGAGGTGGCGGTTGACCTGGTCTTGCCTTCAGAAGGTCCATCTTCAAATGATACAGTCACCAAAGAGAATATGAATGACACCATCCAAATTCTTTTCGTAAACACAGAATCCGACGAACAAGGGGACAATATACACGTTCGTTTACCGCAGGAAGGAAGTTTGTCAGAGTCGTATCCGGCCATCTATTCAATCCCACCTCCAAGCAATCTAGTCATTTCCTTCGATTGGAATCTACTAGGAAGACCCCATTTACTAGCTAGTGTACCATTATGTATCATTGTAAAAGCTTATAGAATGGTCATGGTCGGTACCATCATAGATGAAGGGGCTTCTGTGAGTATCCTTTCCTTGATTACTTGGAAAGCGCTTGGTTCACCATCGCTTATGCCTGAGATGAGAAATATGACAGGCTTTGACAAAGGAACTAGTCGATCGTTAGGGATCCTTCCCAATGTGCCTATAACGTTGAGAAGGAAAATCGTTTATATAAACATAATGGTAGTCCAAGGGCCTTTATATTATAATCTACTCCTTGGGCGTGACTATATTTATTGCATGGGAGCCATTATCTCCTCACTCTTTTGAGTAATGTGTTTTCTGCATGAAGGCAGAATGGTCCACCTCGTAGACCAGCTTTCATTCCTCGGCTCACACATGGAAAATAGTCAAATAACATCCCTAAATGGTCTCTTCATGAAACGAATGTCTCATCAATCTCCAGTCCATCCACCTGAAGAATGTGAGTAATTCGGAAGGACATGACTAAAACCCAGGGGGCATCCACCCTGGCCTCTTCCAGTAGGAAAACTCTAGGCATAGAGTAGGTTTCTGTGAAGGATATATGAATAGTCTGATACTCATCCATATAGGAAGAGGGAACTAGATCGGAATAAGATACCTCCATTAGAAGGTAGATCTTTCCTGATAGAACAAATTTTTTGTTGGAAAATTGAAGGGTAGCCTAGAAACTCTACTTCACTATGCCTGGGGACATGCAAACCTTTTGTGCACAAATGAAGAGTAGCCTCTATAGTTTTGTTGGCTTCGACTGCTTAAGTTGTGTGAATCGTTGAATTGACCGTTCACCTTCACAGGGGCCAAATAGCACCAACAAAGTAAAGGAAAAATTTTCCTACCTGACATTAGTAGTTATCTAGCCCTTAGGGCAATAGTCGGTCGTTCCTAGTTTGCATGCAGAAGGATATGGAGAAAAGCTTCGAAAGGTGCAAGCTCCATAAAAAATGGAATCTATCGATGAGATGACCTTATTATATGAATGGCACGAGCAGTTTTTATGTGAAGTTCAAGCTCGTTAAAAATTAAACCTAAGCAATGAGTGAATGTTTCCCCTAGAGTTTAAGCTCATTAAAAAATGAACCGATTTTCAGTAAATAACCATTGTGAATGCATTATCATCAGCTTTTGAGCCTTGGTCATGTTCTCATCATCACCTCCACTTTGTTTTAGCCGATCATACACTTCCATTTGATTGTTTATCCTTTTGAGGAACATTTGCGACGAGTGAGTCTGTTAGCCATCCTTGTGACACTGCCATGATTGGAAAACGCCAAACCTTACCTGGAATCTGCTTCTACCCAAAGTTATCACTCGTTCCTCAAAAAACGAGTCTCCTTTAAGCTCTTTCACCTAACTCGTAAAAAATTAAAATATTGTTGAGTGATTCGCCTCTCCAGCTCATTAAAGTTACTAGGAGTTCTATCACTCCTCTATATTTTCATATTTTTGGACCTCAAGGATTATTACACAAAAATATCGAGCGCTTGTCTTGTTCGGCTCGTTAAAACTATCAAAAATTCATCCCTTTCGTATTATTTTATACTTTTTCGGACTTAAGGGATTATATGACGAAAAAAAATTATTGGAGTTTCCTTTCCATCCCTTTTTAGACTCTCTAAAATTGAAAAAGGACTGAGTTATCGTTGTCGTTAAACTCGTTAAAATCAATAGCGACAAACTTGTCCAAATGGATGAGAATGAGTTTCACTGTCGCTAGGCTCATTAAAACATAGCGACGGGTTCGCCCGAACGATGAATTATAGAACAAGCATATGTTATCCTCCTCAAGCTTGATAAAATAAAGAGGTACTGGTCAGCAATGACTCGGGAAAATTGGGAAGAAAACTTGAAGAAACTTTATTGGTAGCAAGTCGCTCTTGAACATGACACTTTCAGTCCACGTCCGAGTCGGGTTGGGTTATTCTGCTCATCGGTCGTATCACCATTGGTCCATCATACCATCCATCTTTGGGGTTAATGCTACCAATCCATTTTAACGTCGTCGGTATGTTCAAGAGAATTCACTCAGCGAATTCACCTTTGTCTCATCTACTACAATACATTCACGCTCCATTCTTTCATGACCTCCACCCTGAACCCAATATCGTCAGATCATTTTCATCTCCAAAATCATTTGCTTTGTTCTGTTTTGTAGATGTGGGATTCATTAAGGCCCTCCTACGATGGGTAACGTCTTGTCGACATCAGCTCATTATCCAGGAAGTCAACCTGGGAACAACCCTTTCAATACTTTGAAGCTTGCATGCCTCAATGGCAAGTTTCTCACTTTCGGCGACAGGTTTACATCAATGGCCTTTGACCGAGATATTTTGTGTGGTGTTCGACACCAAGTCCCATTTTCACACCACGTGAATTGTACTATAGTACCTTGAGGGTCATCATCATTATCAGTGATTCCTCTCGCGCTTGTTAACAACTTACATTATTGGTTAATAATCAGGCGATGTTTTTCCATGTTCGACTCCAGAACATATTTCACATGGATCAACTTGTACTCCGAGTGAATATTGAATGAGTTTGAAGACCCTAGATCTAGTTTTATCCATCTGAGCTACGATATATTCAGGAATATAAAAACATCAAATGTACATCATTGCCGAAGAGATGATCATCTGAATCAAAGGATGATGACTCCATCTGAATCATCAGTCTGCCACACAAACGGTTGTCTGTCCTATGTACATGAAAATGAATTTATAAAGTTGAGCATGGGAATGTCTGCCTCAGCTAGATCATGAAAAATATTATGAAGATAATGTATTGTATTGTATCTTATTACAGGTCTCCTTCCAGCTCGAAAAAGCTTCAGATCCTCATGATAAAGCATTTCGCCCGACATCAAAAGACTAACGACCTCATGCTTTAGGGGTAAACTATTAAAGACATTTTTGGGCACTATAACCCCAATCATACATGTCCATAAACAAAGGGCTTCTAAGTCCCTCAAAGTGTTGCTTCACACCCTAAAGGAACAAGGTCAGCTGATTACAACATCTCCTAGAAGCTCTCCACAAAAAACTACTTAGAACTGGTCAAAACTGGAGCATACAGACTGCCCAGTGTAGAGGGTGCGATGCATCCCACCTTCTTAGAGTAAAAAGTGCAATGCATACTGGAAATCCCTTCTGTAGGGTGCGATGGGCGAGAGAAGAAAAATGGTAGAGACAGTTTGCAAGGTGGATGATCATGGAATATTCCAGAAACTTCTCCTGTGACACTTGCCTCTCTAAATTCACCCAGGGATGAGTAAGAGATCATCAATATCCAAGTGGAATCAAGAACTATCAGAGAGAGGACACTAATCAAAATCCCAGAAGCTGACTCAGCCCCCTACAATCACCTGTATATGGATCCCTCATCACAGAGATCTAGAGGTTGGAATCTTGTATCTTGTAAGGAAGTGTTGTTGGTTTTCTAGTGCAACATCATAGTGTTGGGTGATCTAAGCTTTTCGTGAGGTGAAGACGGGATTTCATGCTGAGATGATGGAATTGGGTTAGAAAAATTGGTTGTAATCCTCTTTGCTATTCTTGATATTAATAAGGCTATTCAATTTTTCCTCCACATTCTTGTATGTTTAATGATATATGCATTTGTGTGGTCAATATATATTTGGTCCTGTATTTTTTATGATTGTAGATCTTTGTTCTTCGATAGTATTATGCTCCTTTGATCCCACAGGTGCTCCTTGAAGCTGGGTAGATGAAGGAGGAGCGGCAAACATCTATCAAAAGAGATAGGAACCAAGTAAGGGACCAAGTACGAGACTGAGGTTGGTGTCCTTTGTTCCCCTCTTAAATACTTCTCATAAAGGAAAGCAAAAGTAGTTTTAGTTTGTTTGTTTCTAAAATAGCTACCAGTCTTAGTGGGACTATCAGCTCCGAGTGGACACTAGATTTCCCAATAACGTTAATGAAGTACAAAACAGCATCAAAAACACCTGGAACGAGTGGCCATGGTAGCCGACATGGAATATCGAGGACCTTGGTCAAAGCACGTTGACCAAGGCCCATGGAGACTGCACAGGCAGCCAAAGTAGCCCCTAAGAGCCTTGCATTAGGAAGAGGAGGTGATTTTCGATGTGCATTGCTAGGCAAACAGGGCCAAAATGGGAAAGCCCAAGCACCTGGTCACATGGGGGAACCAGAGGACCGCGGGTGGGAAAAGGTAAAAGCACTAAAGTACAAAGGCGAGACCTGTGCCTTGGAAACCGACAGTTTTGATTCGGGTGCGCTTGAATGGTAAGAGGTTTTGGATAGGAGCGGAGTGATCCCATACACTGATTGGCGTGTGGTGGCAGAGGAGAGAGAAAAGCACCGTTGATCGTGCGTTATCGGTCGAGCAAGTCAACCGCGCTTGACTTGCGTATGACGTCGGATCCTGAGGAGCCCAGATCGAATGGCTGAGATTGTTCCCAATAGAAAGAAGGAGAATCGACAGGGAATTAAGTTGCGTTATAAAGGGATTCGGAATCCATTTGACCACCACAGTGGAGAAAGAACGTATCCATGACATAACCGAAGAAATGAATCGATGAGCAAGCTGGCGCTGTTCCGATGGGGACACGTGGCTACTTCCTGAGCGTTCATGCTGACGCCGAACAAGGAACTCCAAGCGCAGTTGCAGTAGGTGAATTCATGTAGGTGGAAGAGGAACCAAACAAGCATAGAGATCGAATGGCTAAATCCATGAACAAAGACAGCTAAATAAAGGGAGTTGATTGGGAACCCAAATTGGGAGGAGTCTAAGCAACCAAGAGAGATAGTGAATGGTGAAACCTGAGAGGGGGACTAAACACATGGAATAGTAAAGCCAAGCGGAGGAGACAGAGGGTCGAGCTGATCACAGGCAGCGTCGAGCACCAGAGAGCTTGAAGACTCAAGCCTTCCCCTAGAGGAATCTGTCCAGACTGAGTATCACATTTGGCTCTTTTCGCTGTAGACCAACGGTCACAGAGTTGATAGGGAGAAAATGAGTGTGTCTACTCTGAGTGGCTTGGGGAATCCAAGAACCAACCTACCAAGCAAAATCTTCTTTAGGAGAACTCATATTGAGTCCTTGTATTGTAATTTCTCTGCTATAAGACACAATAAAACAAGGCCACCACTAAAGCTGGACTGAAGACATAGCCTTGGAGAATAGGTGAACTCCTTATTAAAAACTGTTTGTGTCTTTGTGTTGCTTACTGTATTTCTCTACTGTCTTTCCACTTATTTTCTATTTATTAGCAATCTGATCGATTCGTTGCTTCAATAACAAAGAACACACACACCAGCACAGGAGTTTGTAATACCTTTTGTTTAATATATCTTCAACTGAGGTCACTCATAGGATTATTATCAGATCAACAATGTTGTGTAGCTAAAATTCTGCTAGATCTACTTTATCTTCAGTTGAATTGTGATCACATATATGCATAAATTGGCCATAATCTTGAAATGATATTGTGCTCCTCTAGGCTAGTGTTTTAATTTGAAATTGGAGCCACTGATATCTGAGGTACAGTGCATAGGATTTGGTTGGCTTCTTGCACTGTAATGCCTCAATTTCCCAGCTGGCCATGTAGGCTAGCTGGGCTTCCTTTTCCTGTAGCTGCTTTTTCAAAATTAGCACTTCAGTTTCTGCCTGGGATTCTTTTTCTTTTTGTTGTTTCATCACGGTCTCACTATCATTCTGGGTTTGTTTTTATTGTTTTTGTCTCTCTGCTACCTCACTATCTGCATGGGGTCCTTTTTTCTGTTTCTATCCTTTCAAGATTGACAGCTCATTTCCTCCTTCAGGTTCCCTTTCTTGTATTTTCTTTTTGAGCTATTCATTTTCTTCATGCAATTAAGCTCTTCTGATGCTCTCTATATGACTTACCCTGCTCAATTCTCTACTAATCTCTCTCAGCTTGTCTTCCATGTGCCCCTATGTCTTCGACCCCTTTGGATTTTGCAACCTGCATCCATGTGTGGGTCCTGACTCTTTCCTTTTCTAGTTCGAAGAAAAGGGGCACTGCAAATTTTTGTGGGATGATCTTCCCACCTTCCAAAAGAATGTAGTAGGAGCCTAAGCTAGGCTGAGGCCTAGGCTCACATATTTCTTTTTCCTTATCTTCTTCTTGGGACTCTTCTTCTTCCTTCTTTTCCAGTTTTTCAGTTTCTTTGAGCTTTGGCAATGTCTCCTGTAGAGAAGTTTGTGCCTCCTATAGGATTGCTTTAGAGTCCATT
Source organism: Pinus taeda (assembly GCA_000404065.3). NCBI lineage: Eukaryota > Viridiplantae > Streptophyta > Pinopsida > Pinales > Pinaceae > Pinus > Pinus taeda. The sequence goes on from APFE031129566.1 coordinate 54,314, forward strand.
AATTTGATCCTTTCCTTCCAAGTAGAGGTCCTCAGACTCCCTCTCTTGTAAGTGATGGAGATTTTGGAGGGAGATTCCTCCTTTGTTACACTATGTGCATCCTCAATGATGCTGGGTTCTTTCGAAGGAGGCTGAGGCTTGCCCATCCTAATTCTAGTGCTTTTTCTGGCTTTGAAGTGCATAGATGGCTTCCTTGTTATTTTCCCTTTGTGCGTAGCTAGAGTATAAAAGGCAACAAAAATAATTGTCGCTTCTCATGCTAGTGTCTCAAGAGACACTTCTTCTTGCTATTTTTAACCTTTTTATATTGGTTTTGTGTTTGTTGTCTCTAATTTTCTTTTCTCCTCTACTTGTTTAGTTTCTTCCTTTCCTGTGGCAGTCTTTTTCTAAATTGTCTTAGCCTTCTTCTTTTAGTTCTTGTCCTCTTCTTTTTCTCTGCTGCAGTTCTCCCTTTCTCTACTTTTGACTATGTCTTCTTCTCTGCTTTTGGCTCATCTTTGGTGGTGTCATGTTTCTCTTCTCCTCCCTGTTTTACTTCTTTTTCTATGTGGGGTTCCTCTTCTTCCAATTGAATGTTATGTTCTTCTTCATGGATTTCCTTCTCAGTCTCCCCTTTTCGTTCCTCCTCTTCACTTCTAGATGGACTAAGGTCATCAGTGAGAGTTTTTATATCATCCTCTTTAGCCATGTTCCTGATAATCTCCCAGGCTATGGGGATTGTGTAAGTGATGATGTTCAGATACTACTAGAATATATCAGGTGAGGAGGAAGGCAGCAAATTTCAAACTCAGAAATAGAGGAACAACTGAGGTTTTATTTCTAGAACTAGAGAGAGTTTTTTTTTTTTTTTGTTCTTCCTTTTTAACAAATTGCAACTTTCCTTCCCTTCAAACTCTGTTCTTAAACTTAATTTACTTCTCAGTCTGGTTGAGGGAAACAATATCTTAAAAATAGAGAGTATACAAAATAGTGTTTTTTCCCTTTGACAAAATAAGAAGACTACCCAATGCAAATTCACTTTTTTACAGGCTTAATTTTCTAGGGTTGCATCATCTCTTTACGGTGGAGAAAACCATGGAGGAGAAAGAGACAATTCTTCAGTGCAAAGAGCAAATGGATAAACTACACACAACACAAAAATAATATATATATATATATATATACATATAATATATAATATATATATAATATAGTATATATATAATATATATCTATTAAAATAAAACACAAGTAGACTTTTGAATGCAACTCCTCTCCTTTTTCAGGCTTAATCCTTCCTTAAAATTACATCATTCTTGTATATGTGAAAACCAAGTTGAAGAAGAGACAATAGATGAAAACTGTGTTTTTCTTAAGAAGCAGGTAGAATTCTTTGAATGCAATTCCTTTCCATTTTCAGGCTCGATTCTATCTTATAACCACACCACCCCTTGTATATATGAAAATGAAAAGTGGGTTTGCACCAAGCCTACCTCTTCGAGCCCAAATTTGGATGAGAATCTTGTTTTTTCTTTTCCAAGACTGCTCACTGGTCCTCCTGTAGAACTGTTACAACTTCCTGTAGAATGCCAATAGTAGAAAAATGGTTGAAAATGATAGAGGATGATATTTCGAGGTCATGGTGGTGGTATAGAGCTTACTACAACTAAATGGATGAGGAGGAAATGGAAGAAAAGGTGGTGAAGGAGTTTCGAGCAGGCATACTTATGTTTTCTTTGAGATATTTCCATTGATGGTGAGCTAGCAAAAATGTGCATTGGCATTATTTGGACTGTTGGTCCCTACTGCAGTGTCATCATAAAACTTTATGTTGACTACCTATAATCACCTTCATCATTCCCATTATATGCCACCACCACTACTTGTTTTTAGTTTTCTCCCTGAGTTGACTGCACACACATGCCGATGGCACCCACTGAGTGTTGTTTGAATTAGATGAGGCAATGTTTGAATTGGATGAGGGGTTCTGTCTGAAATAGATGAGGGTGGCCAGTTAGCTAGCCATTGATTTCGTTTAATCGTGACCATCTCAATGGTTCATGCAGTTTCTAAATTATACTAATGCAACAGAGGAACGGGTTTTGTCACTTACCGATTAGTCACTACTGTGTTGTTGCATGCTTAGACTTTGGAACTTTTTACATGGATTGCTACTATTTTTAGTGCTCATTGCTTCTAAACTAGTGGCTTGGCTACCACATGCTGGTGATCTTTGATTAGGACCGATTCCTTGCATGTTTTATTGTTTGTGGCTACATCATTTTTTCTTTTGGAGCTTGATTTTTAAGGGTATCAGCTGCTATGATTTTCTGCTATCTGATGTGTGACTATTTTTCTTGTGCAGGCATCCTCTGGTTGGATCTAAGCTGTAGGAGTCTGCTTCAACCTTTAGATTTGCATGCTCATGCTACTGATGCTAGATTTTAATGGGATAGTGACTTGTTTTGTTCATTTCTCCCAAACGGTAGACTGGATGGACTTGAAAGTTTTTGAGCATGTTTCCATCATCATTATGCACCTCCCATAGAAAACTTTTGGTCAATGGATACACGGATTTCGATAAAAACTGAAAATGGTTGAAGGTGATGGAGGCTGATTTCTTGGAAACTGTGCACTGGAATTGGTTGAAATTGCTTGGGCATGTTACTGTCGCCCATATGCATCTCCCCATGAAGCATGTTTTTAAATGGATGCACGGATATGGAGAAAATGCAAAAACGGATGAACGTGATGGAGGCTGATTTCTTGGAAACCGTGCACCAGAATTGGTTGAAATTTCTTGGGCATGTTGCCATCCCTATGAAACTACCCATGAAATAGTTTTTTAAATGGATGCATGGTTTTCAAGTTAGGGAAAGACCAAATTTCTGCTCTATGTATTTTTGTATTAGAGCATCCTGCAGTTTTTGGACAGTAAGCAAAATGAGCTTAGGGTGTGATGCAAGCTTGGAGATGATCAGAAAAGAGGTTTGAAGATAACAAGAGGATGTATAAACCCTTTATGAAGCTTACATGTTCCCCAAACTTCTTTTAGAATCCATTTCTAGCTCTCTGTAATTTCTACAAGAGTCTCTTGTAGAAAACACAGTTTTCAGAAAAGAAGCACAGTGAGGTGGAATGAATGTCAAGAATGATGGAGAAGGGCGAGGGAAGGTAGGACAGGTGCTGTTATTGGTTTCAGATCTTGCTTGGCATCTGTTGCTGCTTCCTAAAGTTCTCCTGCAAACTTGAAATACAACTGGAAAATTCATTTTTCTTTTTCTTTTTCTCTTTTTTTAACAACAACTAGGGCACCTCAAGGAGGTTCTCACCCTAATTGCCTACCCTGGGCGTCTCCAAGGGAGGTTTTCACCCAGGGATCTTATTCTCTTTTTCTTTTATCTTCTTTCCAACCCATTTACCTGATCATGGAGATTTTCATTCAACGAGCCAATCTGCGGCACCTCCGAGGAGGTTTTCACCTTAGATTTTTATTTTTCTCTTATTTTTCCTTTTTTTTTCCTATAACCTACCCTACTTGAAAAAAAATCATTTTCAAGTATAAGAATACTTCTAATGGAGCCATGCGCACGTTGAGATGATAGACAAAATGATGTGGAGGCTTGAAATGCATGCTTTGATAGGTATTTGGATTTCAGAGACGAAATGATTTGACTTTGAAGGAATCGAGCATAGCTGAGGAAGCGAGTGATGTTGCAACTTAGTGACTGTCTAGAACCACATTTGAATATAGTTGTGATGTCCTTGGTCCTTTTGATGATCTATATCATTATTCATGTCTTCTTCTATCATGACCTTCACATCTTCTTCTTTTTGCTGATTTTTCTCTTGAATACATGGAGGATTTGATGGTAACCATGAGGGATCTCTCTCAATCTCTGATTCTGATGTCTTCTCTTCATCTAGTGCAACCCATGGTTCTTTGATCTTCTCTTTTGCATGTTCTTCTCGTGGACGTGGTCCTTCAATGATATCAATATAATCTCTTTTTTGCAATACTCTTCTTGAGCTATGGTGAATATCATTGAGCTCAAGAGGAGTTGTTTGGAAGTGTTGTACCTCATCTTTGCAATTGGGTTGAGCTACATTGAATGTGCAGGTTTGGAAATGGTGGTTCCCCACTATATACTTGCTGGGGCTGTCTGTTATTCAGGTTTGGGTACAGTTGAGCAGGCATTTGGGGTCGCCTTGGTGGAGCATGAGGTAATGGTTGTGGTTGAATAGGTGGTGGAGGCAAAAGAGCAAGAGGAAAGTCGTAGTAGGGCCTCCACCCCTGATGTGGTGCATTGCACTAAGGCTGTGGCTAAGCATAAGAGTGAAACAAATGATCAAATAGAGGAGCATGGTATTGAGATTGATACATCCAAGGATGGGGTGTGGACGAGGAAGGATGAGTAGGGGGACCCCAAGAAGGCATGGAAGTGGCTTGATTGGGGTTGTAATAGGTCTAGGATGTTCCTTTCATTCCCTGCTGGTAAGGTTTGGGCTCATGTGGCTTCCTTTGGTTCATGAAATAGAGTGATTCAGTGGCTCCTTCGGCCCCCTGATATGCAACTTTAAGTCTAGGCATGAAAGCAAACAGATTCATAGGATGGTGTTCTTCATAGACTGAACACACTTCTATAGAGTTCAATGGACATTTGTTCCTAGGATGCTTTCTGGGGCACGTGAGACAGAAGATGGCCAAAGCCCTCTCTGCTTCCTCTTGTTTCATTTCAATATGCAAGGTATCCATTTGTATGGCAAGAGTCTACCTCATCTCGTTCTTGAAATCTTCCAGCCGATTCTTAAGTTCACTTCTAAGGAATGAACTGGATGAGGATGTATTGGCTAAAGGTTGAATTCCCCTCCCTCTCTTTTCGGCTGACCTAGAATAGTTTTTAAACATAGTATTTATGTCATCATAAGGTAGTTGTTAGATGTCTCCCCCAACCAACAAATGGAGGGTATCTAGAAGGTCTTCAGAGAATCCTTTGAGCAGGACCAACTTCGGAGATTCGGGGTCAAGTTTGCGCTGGGCCCTTTGATATCTGAGTTAAAACGTCTCTTCATAGTCTTCTAAGGACTCATCACTTCCCATGATCATTCGGGATATTTCTTCCTTGGTATCCTTTGATCTATAATAGTCTTGGTATTTGTTGTTAAAGGCTTGCTACATCTGAGCCCCAGTTGTGATGATGTTTCCAGATAACCCCATGAACCAACACAATGCTGCATCATTGAGGGTAGAAGGAAACAGTTTCAACTTTTGATATCTTTTGCATAGTCATAGGTCTGACAGAGAATAAAAAATTCAAACAAGAAGGTATCAGGATCCTCGGTAGTCAATCCATGGAGGTGAGGTAAGGCTGAAGGACTTATGATTTTCATTCTAGTGTCCCCATTGGTCTCTCGGATAGGAAAGACACCTTCTATTCTCTCCCCATTTTCTCTAACGTTTCTATTTTCACCCATGGTCTAAGGAGGAATGGTTTCTTGCTCTTCTTATGTTATAGGATCTTTGTATATCTCTGGAGGTTCACCTATAGGTTCTCCTCGGTCACTGCCACCAAAGAAGAGAGACGGGTGACTTAGTGATGTGGTGGGGGTGTTGGGGAGGAATTTTCTTGAATTGTCTTTGTTCCTACGAGGCATGAAACAAAATCTCTTTTTGGGTGATTTTTGTATTTTTTTATTTTATTTTTCTCTGCTTGCAATTGAAAAATTGAAATGGATTGAAAAACAAATTGTAACTACAGAAATAAACTTGCTGAAATGAAATTGTAGAATTGAAATGAAAGCAGGAAATGCCTAATCTACACTTGCTGAAATGAAAATTGTAGAATTGAAATGGAAGTAGGAAACGACTAATCTATGATTGTTGAAATGGAAATTGCAGAATTGAAATGAAAGAAGGAAATGACTGATCTACACTTGCTAAAATGGAAATTGCAGTATTCAAATGAAAGAAGGAAATGACTAATCTACGCTCGATGAAATGGAAATTGCAGAATTGAAATGAAAGCAAAAAATGGCTAATCTACTTTTGCAGAATTGAAATTGTAGAATGGAAATGAAACAACTACTCTACTTTTGGTGAAATAAACTACTTAGTAGAATGTTGTAGTAGAAAATAGAAGAAAGTAGTAATCACAATATACTCTGACGCTTCCCCAACAATGATGCCTAAAAGATGGTGAGCTCCAGTATTACAGCAACAATGCTGCAACTCTTGGGGCTTCATTCTTTACTTTTATCAACCTGGTAGTTCGTAACAAACTTAGAAGTGACAGTGTTGTGTGCACAAGTACTAGCTCTTATTACAGGTTGTCACTTGATTAACTAGTGCAAGTTTTCTAGGAGCTTAAGCCAACTTATATGATTTATTAGAAGAAGCTTTAACTGTGATGAAAGGAAACTAACTCTACAAGGGCTATTCTACTTGCAGAAAGAGAATGAAAACTGAAATGAAACACAAACCCTAGCAAACCCTAGTTTACCCACTAACCCTATTTTTTCTAGAAAAGAGATGGAAACTACTAAAATAGGGGCCATTGACTACTAAAAAGGTAAATTGCATTTATTCAAGTTGTTTCTAAAAAGAAAGGAGAAGAAATCATCTTTTTGTACTTTTGAGTGTTTTTGTGTGAAATTATTATGCTTGTGATTTATCGGGTTGTGACTATGCAAAGGATTGGTGGAAAAGGAAGATGGAGTTGGTTGTTGTAGAGGTGGATGATAGTGTGGAGAGGTCGTAAGAAGCCCCTAGTACCCTTCTGGAGACTTCCATAGCGATCAGACTTCGAAAAATCATTCACAGGAAACTCTACCGGAGGTTGTAGGGGATCTACAAGAGGAGGCCGAACACTGTTTTTGGAGTTTTGAAGGTGGAAAAATGATTGGAAAGGGGAAATGAATCCTAGATGAAGGTGTTGAGGTGTCTAAAACTTTTCAAAGAAGATCATGGATGAACGTGATGGTTGGATTTGTTCAAATGGCAAGAAAGCAACTTTATGGAAAAAATGCTGAAATTATGGTAGATTGACTAAATGTTGCGAATGAGCTGGGAAATCTATGAGAAGTCAGCTAGTGCTAGTTGTTTTCTAGAGGGATGGTGAGCTGGGATGTCCTGTAAGAGATATGCACATTTACTTACCAAAAATGACCAAAGAAAGAACTAAAAAACATAATTTCATCTAGCTTGAAGTAATTTCTGACCAACAAATAGAAAATGTTGAACAATACCTTATGAACAAACAAACAAAAAAAAAAAAAAAACGAGAGAACTATGGTAAAAGAACATGAAATGATCTAATTAAATGATTCTAAACCAATATAACCTTTCCAAAATCAAAGTATCACACTAGCAGTTGTGTGGAAGAGAAAAAACTGTGTTTTTGGTGGCAGCAGTAGTGCCTTGACCTCAAATCATAGTCCCGGGAAGGAGAAAGGGGATCAAGACCTATTGTTGGCCTTTTTGGATCTTTTTATGTTACTGTAGAAACTTACTTAAGCAACTTGAAACAAAAACAACTATAGTAACCATCAAAAGCAACCTAATCTAACAAAGTAAAATGAATCTATGCAATAGAAATTAACTCATGAATTGAAATAGAAGCATATAAGTACACAATAGGATGTGCTGGCCAACTTGGGTTGTGCCCTAACCCAAGAGCTTCAGCCCTCTTAAATAGATCAGTGCTAGTTCAAATATTGTTTCATCTTCATTATCGAAAATAGTAGTTACATTACATAAACTGTTCTAGAAAAGAACTTGAAAATGAGTTGAACACAATGCTACACAAAAGTGAAAAAATCTACTAATAACTGGCTAACCTACTGAGGCTGTAAGCCTTCTTATTTATACAAATGGGGACTCCCAACAATCCTCCTAAAATCAAGGAACTCAAGTTCTTAGAACTGAATATAAACAACAGTCCTACTTGACTTGCTCGACTGCCCCTTGGAATCACCAATGTGGGCCTTTGTGCTCCGATTTGTTGATGGAGGATTCAAGGAAAGGGGTCATTAATGAAGGAGACACCCCCCACTACAAGTCCTCTTCCCTATTTTCCTTGAGAAGGAAAACATGATACTGAAAGACACATAAAGATGCCAAAAATATCTAATGTCAAGAGACAAGGATCTAAAGGCTCTAAGACATTAAAAATAGTGTAGACAAAGAACAAAAATCAGAGGTGAAAATTGCTGTAAATGACATATATGAAGCTCTAAGACTTAGGATGCTCAAGGGGATCCTAAGGGGAAATAGGTCAACCCAAACTCTAAAGCGAAAAAGGGGGAAAATAAATCTATCCAATCGATTTGAAAAGTAATGGATCAATTCTGAAAAATAGTAAAAATGTTGAAAACCCTAGACTCCACACTCAACAAATGTCTTCCTAATAGTGTGGAGGAGTACTCTAAACTGTAGGGGGCATTTCCTTCCTTAAAGAGACAAAACAAGTGGATCTGGACCTAAGGGAGACTGATTAAAACAATTGAAAAACCTTAACCAATCCATAGATAACACTTTCTGACAAACTGTAAAGAATTTGAAAAAATTTAAGAAAAAATGAAGACCACAGGTACTGACTTGTTTTCTAAGGTAGCGCAATTTCTACAGAAAAAGGTTCACTTTAGAGCACACTAAACAGGAAAAAATGTGTGCTTTGTTCACTCTTGTCTCGACCAATAGATTTCAAATATATGTTTTTCGTCTCTTACTCAGATGGTACCTGTGACTTATGGAAAAGACTAGAAACCCTTTAGAATTTGAAAATTTGACAAAATAGGGCTTAAAATTGGAAATAAAATTGAGATGTCTGAAAAATGGCTGAATAAACCCTATAATTTCTAAAACTTCAGTCGCCCAATAACATGGTTATTAAACTAGTGGAGTTGGCATTTGTTAGTGTGAAAATTCTAGGAAAGTGTATGAAAAATCCTAACTTAAGTCACTAGGTGACAAGTGATTGATGAGCCTCATCATTGGGTAATTATATGGGCCTTAATTGGACTTAATTCACATCTTAGCTTAGTCAAACCAATTATTCTCATGACTTATTGCATACTATTTATTATATTTTGTTTATGAGATGAGTTAGAGTTGGATATTTTGCTTTGTGGCCTAATGTGCATGTAATGTAGGAACAAAGGATAAAAGAAAGGAGAAATGCAAGAATAAAGGATAAAACCAAGGAACTGTGGCAAAGACCTTGGTCGAAAATTGAATGGGACAAGGGAGAGAAATTATAGGAGGTAAATCCACCTCATTTACTACGCCTCCATTCCAATATTCCTCCATCAGCTCGGAGTGCAAAAAACTAAATCATGAGGACTAGAAGACAACCGAGTAAGTGAAAAGGATAGGAACTATTTTATCTTGAGTTGGGATTCGAGCCTCCCTAATTTGAAGGAATTCGTATGAGACTCTAGATGTATAAGTATAGAGGCTTAGGACCTCAGTAGGATTTAGATTTTGATTGTAAAACTCTACTTTATTTCTGGGCTACAAGAATGTGACAATTTTTTATGTAATCCATGGTTTTCATAACAAGAATGAGTTTAATTTTGAGCCAACACTAAGCTAACTCAGAGGGTTGAAGCTCTTGGGTTAGGGCCCAACTCGAGCAACTAAATCTCCTCTTTATTGTACATGTATGCTAGCATAAATTTTTGGTTTTCTGTTCATTTGCTTAAGTAGTTGCATTTTCATTGCAACAATATAACATAGATTTATGGTTTTTTTGTTCATTTGCCTAAGTAGCTACACTTCCATCACATTAATATAACATATATTCATGGTTTTCTATTCATTTTCTTAAGTAGCTACATTTCCATTACAACACTATAGCATAGATTCATCGTTTTGTATTCATTTTCTTAAGTAGCTACATTTGCATTATAGTATTGTAGAGTAGACTGATTGTGCTTTAGTTTACTTCCATTTGTGCATTATTTCAATTAGCAAGTTAGCTAGGAGAAAAATATCACCATAAGCCTGTGCACATGTGTCTCGACCTCACCTCCTCCCTTTGGGACCATGAGTTGAGGAAGAGACCCTTCAACAACCCTAAAAACACAAGTTTCTAGTTCTCGCATGATCTTTGGAGTTTGTTGTTTGATGCAGTTACTTGTTTTCATTTCATTGTCATCATTTGCCATCACTCCCAATCCACCCTCACCATCACTGGTTTTTCTATCATTTTCATCGAAACCTCCTTCAGCACGTTCTTCATGCATAATTTCCTTACCATCCGATCTATAAAAAACCCAACCAATCACTGTCTAATTCATTAGTTTATCCAACGATCATCACTTGCAAACTCTTCCACTTACTTTATATGCTCCAATCTCCATCATCGGTTTGTCTCTTGATCCAACGACTATTGCGTCACCTCAATTCTTTATGCGCTCTAATCTCCACCGTTGATCTGTCTCTTGATCCAACATCTATTGCATCACCTCAATACTTTATGTCCTCCAATCTCCATTGTTGATCTGCCTCGCCTGATCTGACGGCTATCATGGAATCTTGCACAGATTCTTACACAATTGTTATCCACCTAAGAGCATGTGAGAAAATTGGTTTTCCCATGTTACGTGTCACCTAGTTAGGCTAATCACGTGAAATTTATAAATAAATCTTACATCTTTGAGGGAACGCGAGAAAATTCTTACCGCCTCGAAAAACCTGCTCCATCATTTCCGCACATTTCTCCTGTAGTCAGATCTTCGCCGTTCATTATCCATTAATCCTATCCGTCCATCTATTAACTTAGTTCCCCGCGATAAGATATGTGCCATTCATCTTGTTTGTTAACCCTGTTTGTTCACCTATTCACTAAATCGCCTATGATAAGGCCTCCGTTATACATATTTTGTTCATTGATTGATCCAACGGTCCCTATGCACTACTGTGTCCTTACGTCTTCCTTTCACTAGTTTCAATCTTCGACTGCTCTTCCTCTTGAAAATAGGTTTAGTCTATTTTCTTTGCTTGTACCTTAGTATAGTTTGATGCTCTTTGTTTCTATAACTTAGATAGCAGCATTAGGTTAGTGATTGATTTAGCAATTCTAATTATCATAGCTGGTTAATTGGTTAATTAGGTTATGGTGTGAATTAGCATTGCAAGCTATTTTCTTCATTACTGCAGTAGAGTAGCTCTCCCTTAGAATATATTTTCTCTTCTTCTATCAAAGAATCGAGCTTATTTTGACCCTATAGAAGTCTGCCTTCGAACCCTTGGGGTCTCTTTCCAGATGAATAGTGACAATAGGCATGACCTTCACTTTTACTTGTGCATATAGAACTTTCACCTCCAATTTTGCACGAACCTTGGGTTGATAAGTAAAGCTGGTAGCCCTAGGAGTTGTAGGATTCTTGTTGTAATACCTAGGCTCATCACTTCTTGGTGTCATTGCTGGGGAGGTGTATAAGTAGAATGTGATTACTGTTTTCTTCTATTTCTAGTCTTCAATTTTCTTTCATTAGTTTATTTCTGTGGAAGAAATTTAGTAGCTTCCTTTCTTTCATTTGTCATTATCTTCTTTCCTTTCCATTTTGCAAGTAAAATTTCAATTCAGCAAGTAATTTTTTTTTGTCAGTAGTTTTCATTCAAATCAGCAATTTCAATTCTACAAAGTACTTTCTAGCTTTAAATAAAATCTTACAAAAATAAACCCAAAAGAATTTCCTTTCATGCCTCATAGGGATAGGGACAACTCAGGGAAATTATTTCCAAATACCCCCACTATATCCAATAGCCAACCTTGTGTCTTCTTCGGTGACTGTGAATTGGAAGACACTTTAGGTGAGAAACCTTACATATTTAAGGAACCTACAGGGGAAGAAGAATAGGAAGAACCCATTCCTACTCAACCAATGGCTAAAAACCGAAATGATAGAGGAAATAGAGAGAGAATTGAGGGTCCCTTCCCCATCAGGGAGACCAATGGGGACACTAAAATGAAGAATATAAGCCCCTTTTCTCTACCTCATTTACATGGCTTGACCACAGAGGACCCTGAAAATTTCCTATTTGAGTTTGTTGTTATATGTTGAACCTATGACTATACAGATGATGAGAAAAAGTTAAAACTATTTCCATCTACCCTCAAGGATGCAACATTGCACTGGTTCAAGGGTTTACCTGGAGATAGCATCAGAACTTTGGGTTAGATGCAATAGGATTTTAAGCACAAATATAGGGGCTACTGTAGGTAAAAGGATACTAAAGGAGATTTTCAGGATGACCATAGGCTAGGATGAATCCTTAGAAGACTATGAAGAAAGATTCCAGTTCAGTTACAAGAGGGCTAGCTGCATACTTGACTCTGAGTCACTAAAGTTGTTCCTGCTTAGTGGAGCAAAGGAAGATATTTTTGATACCTTACACATGTTAGAAAGAGGATATATCTACCAATTATCCTATGAGGATATCGAGACTATCTTTAGAATTCATTCTAGGGCAGCCAGGAAAAAGGTTAGGGGTAGTCAACTTATGGTCAGTACATCATCCTCCAACTCAGCCATCAAGGGTGAAATTGGAAATATGATGGAAGATTTCAAAAGTGATATGATGCAAACCCTTACCTTGCAATTAGACACCATGAACATCAAAAGGAAGCAAGAGGAAGAAGAGAGAGCCTTGGCCATCTTTTGTCCTAGATGCACCAGGAGGCATCACAAGAAGGAATGTTCATTGAAATATATTACGGTTTTCTCAATCTCTGAAGAAAACCACTCCACAAAAAAGTACCCTTGTTTACCTGGACTCAAAGTTGTATATCAAGGAGTTGAAAGGGTCATTGAGCAACTTTTCTACATCAACCAAAGGAGACCTCCTAGGCCTATACCATACCAGCAGGGTATGCAAGGGTCATCCCATGCATATTACAACCCCAACCAAACCACAACTATACCTTCTTGGGGACCCCCGGCTCATACTTACTGGTCTACACCTCCTCCTTGGTTCTATGCATCTTAGTATCATTTCCAGCCAGCCATCTAGTCATTTCAACCTTATGTTTAGCCACAACATCAGTGGAATACCCCACTCCAAGGGTGGAGTCCCCAATTCAACAATGTTCCAACCCTATTGCCTCCACCATCTATCCAACCACAAATCTTGCACTATAATCAATGTAAGCAATCCCGAATGCCTACCCAGCCAAATCTGAACCTGAACAATAGGCATGCTCAACAAGTATACAGTGGAGAGACATCATACCTAGCTTATGTTGTAGAAATCTAGGAGATCCACCTAAGATCTGGGAGAATTCTCCCAGACAACCAACCTCCCTCTCCACAAAGGGAGGTTGAGGAAGAAAGAGAGGAAAGAAACCTTAAAGTAAATCCACCCTTTCTTGAGATATTAGCCCAACCACTCCAGCCTACCCTAGAAGAAACTAAACTTCTGGGAGAATTGAAAAATCTATGTGTAAAGATTCCCCTTCTCTAGGAAATTAAATATGTTCCCATTTACAATAATTTTATTATGCAGAAGTGCTTCAAGCATCTAGGAAGAAGAAAAAGGGATGCCCATACCATTAATGTCACTGGGAAGTTGTCTGACTTAACGCTGGGGTAGGTAGTATGTCCAAAATATTTCGATGCTGGAAGCCCTCTAGTAGATGTGCACATAAATGGAACCATTGTCCCACACACTCTGATTGATGTTGGGGATACCATTAATGTGATTACCAAGGACACCATGCTCAAGCTCAATATGCAAGGGTCACTGAGGAAGACCACAATAGTTTTGCAACTTGCATACCATTCCAAAGTCACCCTTGACGGAATTGTGGAGGATGTGAAGGTCTCCATTGAATCCTAGGAGTACCCTGTGGAGTTTCTAGCACTCCAGCCTAAGGCTAAGATTATTGGTTTCCCTCTCATCCTTGGGAGGCCATGGTTGGCCACAACTGATGCTTACATTAGCTGCAGAGTTGGAAATATGATAATCCAGAATTGGCATATGTCCAAACAATTAGTCCTATACCCTCTTTCTTAACCTTCTCTAGAGCATGATTTATATTTATGGTTGGATGAGGAGGAAGAAGATGAGATTTATTCTGCCCAACTTTATGGTTTGGAAGCAACCATAGGAGGAGGACATCAAGATGAGGATGACTTAATTGAACACCTCCTCCAAATTCCAACTCCTAGTTCATTACCATTACAAGAAGAAGTAAGGGAAACCCAGGAAAATCATCCAATTGACTTATGATTTTCCAATTCCAACTCACTCTATGTCAAAACCGTAGAATTCATCCTAGAGAAAATTTTGAAAGCTAACGCATCCCTTTTTGTTTTAGAGGAGGAAAATCTATGCAACATGTTGAGAGAAAACCTAGAAGCCTTCGCTTGGAGTTACAAGGAAATGGAGTACACCACTCAGTGTGTAATCACCACATATACATCAAAGAAGGTTGCAAGCTAGTCAAGAAACCTAAAAGGAGGACGAATCCATCTCTTAAAGGCATAGTCAACGAAGAACTGGAAAAACTGCTAGATGCAGGATTCATTTACCCTATCTCAGATAGTGAGTGGGTCTCTCCTTTAGTGTTAGCTCCCAAGAAAATTCGTAAGTGGAGAATTTGTGTCGATTACAGGGAGTTGAACAAAGCCACAAAGAAGGACCATTTTCCCCTACCCTTCATTGACCAAGTGCTAGATGGCCTGGCAGGGAATAAGTTCTCTTCTTTCCTAGATGGAGTCAGTGAGAACAACTAAATCCAAATCTGCACAGAAGACTAGGATAAGACCACATTCACCTGTCCTTGGGGTACTTTTTCATATAGGGTCCTTCCTTTTGGCCTATAAAATGCTCCTACCACCTTCCAGAGAGCAGTCTTGAGTATTTTTTCTGAATTAGTACATGATTCAGTGGAGATTTATATGGATGATATTACACCTTATGGCTGTGATTTTCAAGAAGCACTAACTAACCTAGGCAAATTATTGCAAAAATTCATTGAAATAAATCTGTCTCTCAATCCAGAAAAATGAGAATCCTTAATGACTAAAGGGATTGTGATAGGTCATTCAACATCTCAGCAAGGATTACAGGTGGACCCAGACAAATTAGAAATCATCCAAAGGGTCCCACCTCCACAAAAGAAGAGAGATGTCAAGAGTTTCTTAGGGTTAGCTGGATACTACCGAAGGTTCATAAAGGGCATTAGCAAGTTGGCCTCTCCTTTGTTTGGGATTTGGCCAAAGATTTTGAGTTTATATGGTCAAAGAGCTATTAGAATGCCTTAGACATTCTAAAGGGTAAGCTAACCACTACACCAATTCTTTGAGGCCCAAACTTGGCACAACTTTTCATATTCATGTTGATGCCTCACACAGAGCCATAGGAGCAACCTTACCTCAGGAAGAGGATAAATTTCCCTATGACATCTATTTTACCAGTAAGAACTTGTCAAAGGTTGAGCTAAATTATACTTGGACAGAAAAGGAACTCCTAGCTGTTGTGCATTCATTAAACAAATTTAGGCATTACATTGTAGGCTATCAAACATTTGTTTATATTGACCATGTTACAATCAACTATTTAATGAACAAACAAGATGTGAAGGCTAGAATTATAAGATGGTTAATTTTATTACAACAATTTAATCTAACTATTGTTGATAAGCTTGGTAAGGAAAATCTTGTTGTAGACTTTCTATCTAGGATGAATCTGCCTATAGGTGAAGAGGGAATGGTGGATGACCCGTTACCAAACATGCATTTTTTTTCTATTTTAGTTCTCTCCCCATGGTTTGTTTATATAGAAAATATTTGGTATCAGTACAATTCCCACCAAAATTTTCCTCCAAAGAAAAGAGCAAGATAGTTAGGAAAAGTGCCTCATTCACCTGGATTAGGGGAAATCTATTCAAACTTGGCTCAGATAAAATCTTGATAAGGTGTCTAAGGGAAGAGAAAGTCTTTGAAATCCTTGTGTCCTATCGTGATGGGCCTTGCGGAGGTCACTTTGCAGCAAAGAGGACAACATTCGAAGTGTTGCAAGCAGTCTATTATTGGCCTACTCTTCATCAGGGTTTGAAAAAGTACATTAGTCAGTGTGATCGATGCTAGAGGATGGGAAAGCCTACTCCAAGAGATGAAATTCCCCTACAACCTCAAGTGACTTTCGAACCATTTGACAAGTGGGGCATGGACTTCATTGGGCCTATCAACCCTCCTTCAAAGAAAAAACAATACATCATTGTGTGCACTAATTATTTGATTAAGTGGGTTGAAACCAAGGCAATTAAGATAGCAACAGAAGAGAAGGTAGATGAGTTCCTAAGGGAGAATATATTCTACAAATTTGGGTACCCTAGAGACCTAGTCATAGACCAAGGCAACCAATTTACCTCCAACATTATTGAAGAACTACTCAGCCATAAGAAAATCAAGAATAGGACCCCCACTCCTTATCATCCACAAGCTAATGGGCAAGTGGAGGTGACGAACAGGGCACTAGAGAACATCTTGTTAGGATATTCCAACACATAAGAAATAGTTAAGTATAACTTGGTGTAGTGTAGAGTTAGGTAAAGTGTGTTTTCTCACTATGTAATTTTGTAAGTTACAATTCAACGGTCATGATATGTAGTGATTCGACGACTCATTCTCTCCTTAGTATTACCGACACTTGATCCATGGCTTAGAACCCGATTGGTCCATGTTCTCTATTTAAAGAGCATGGAGGGTCATTTGTAAGGTAACCATTCGTGAGAGAAGATTATGTAAATTTTTATTCTTTTATTAATAAATTTCTTGAAGTGGCCGCATTGGCTCAGGTGATGGACTATATCCCTCTTTGAGGGTTTTAACCACGTCAATAATACTAGTGTATTGATCTGTGATATGTTTATGAGTAGTGTCCTTTGGTGTTTTTTCTTCGGAACCCACTATATAAATTCCTACATGGTATCAAAGCTATTTGAGGACTGCATCCGTTGGTGATCCATATCTGAAGCCGGTAGAACTACATCCGACTATCGTTTCCTAGATCCATTGTTACTGACTACTTTCGGGCTGAGAGGATTGCTCTATTATGTTAGGAGCATTTGTTCCAGTGGGGAACCCCTTTCATTTGACACGAAACGATTCCCTTAGCTACATAATTCTTAAGATTGGAGGTATACAATGTTTATTTCCCGTTTTTAGTTATTTTCTCTCTATTTATTTCGGTTTATTTAGGTCTTTGTTTTTTAATTACTGGATCTATACCTTTCATTTCTACGTATGCTCTTTGGCTTGTGACTCTCTCTGATATGAGAAAATCAGAAACAAAAAGGAAGGATTTTTCTCATGCGTTTGCTCTTTTCTACCGCTCCTTAGTGTGATCTCGGAAAATCAGAAACATTGAGGAAAATATTTAGTTTTCGGCTAAAGCTAGCTTCAAGCCATAAGGTTTTTTTTTTTGTATGTCTGTGTTAGGTTATGTGTTTTTTGTTTTGTAGGAAAAAAATAGATTTCTCAAGTAAGCACGCACCCCAAAGGTTCAGTGACCAAAAAAAATAAAACTCCTTCCTCTTTTCCAAAAGTTACTAACCTTTTAATTTAGTTGACTTGGTCCAAAGCTACTTTATGAGAATAGAGGTCTTGAGTTCAAGTCTTTCTTTTTGTTGGGCCAATTAGATTAAGTTTGGAAAGGGGGTACATTTTTTTAAAATATAACTTTGTCATTCATTTCCACACATTCTCGCACTTCATCGGCATCTTCAACAACCTTTCTTCAAAAAGCCATAACTTCTTCATCCAAAAGTCATTTTTAGAGATGTTTTTTTTTTAATCAGCCTAATTTTTCTAGATCTTACCATTGGAACACTTAGTTTCAACATCTATAGCTTTAGTTTCTATTAAACTGGAATGTCCATGCCAAGTTATTCTTGACAACACCAACTACTTCCAATGGTGTTCCTACATGGTGGATTTACTTAGAAGTAAAGGTATTTACAGAATAGTCTTATGCCAAGTGTTTCAAGAAAATTTAGTGCTTCTAGAAATGCTTAACCCTCTATATACAGTAGCTAGTCTAGAAACAACAAAAAAAGTAACTCACTTATTTTTCTATAATCAATAGATAAGAGAATGAGGAAAATAAACCAACCTATAACTTTTTCTTACTCCTCTCCTTTGATCAATTCTGCCGCTCCTTTCCATACTTAACTTGCTTGGAAAGTACTTGTACACAAGCTGAGATAGAAACCCATCAAAGCATACAGTAAAGATATGTTAACTAAACATATCATAGAATCGAGAATACGATATACATAATATAAACACATGAATGGAAAAAGCTTTGAATTCTTTATTGATAAAAGGAAATATTACAACCCATGAATGTTCATGCTTGATTCAGTGTCTTCCTTCCAGTTTCAATCCCTTCTCTCCTCATGAAGAAACAATTCGACATCATTATAACACTCTTACTAATCTCATTCAAACAAAATTTCCTTATCTCAAGAAATTGCAACCTAGACCAGCCTTTGAATGCTTGGTCAATTTACAGAGCAATGGAGGAGGTTAAGCCATTAATGGCCCTAATAAATTCTCTGCCAAAATTGGGAAGTGGTTCCATGGAGGAAGGGATAATTAATTAAGGTTCATTTGACTCCTTCCTTATCCAAATGTGAGCTAAATCAACCTGGAAACTTCTAGAAGCATCCATTGGATGAGGAATCCAATGGATTCATTTAAAAGATTCTATGAATCTCGCTCAGTGCAGGTGAAACAAAGGCTAACTATGCTGCAGTGCACCTAGTCAGTGAAGTTCTTGCATTGCAATGCAGCTTGATAAAGGGCCACCTGCACTGATCTCCTTAGGCGCATTTTTTGGATGAATGGTGACATGGAAACTCTTGGTAGGAAAGCATGATGTAGGTTGACCTCATTAGGGAATGAAAACAACTAAATTAGGGATTGGTGAACCCCAATAGTACTGATCTCGAAATTGGGATTGATGTCCCCAAATTGACCTGTAATAGTTGCCCCCTAAAGCATGAAGTTGGAAATAAACATGTCGAGTGAGATGCTTTACCATTTGGGGAGAAGGTTTCGAAGTGGAAGGTGACCTGCATCAATTACAATACAAATATCATGATAATTTGTTTTTTCCCACGAACTAGCTTAGGGAAGGCATAGCCATGCTTAGCTTATAAACTTTCATTACATGTACAAATATAGTCATCTATAGATATAGACCCATGAATGGATGACCATGAATGCAAGGCCATTGTACATTTGATATAGTACTCCTGAAAATATATCACAGCCCGAATGGATGAAACTAGATCTGAGGTCTTCAATCTCGTCCAATCTTTCACTCAAGCACAAGCCTAACCATGTGAATAGATGATCTGAATTTGAACATGGAGAGACATCATCTGATTACCAGCCAATGATGTAAGCCGTTAATAGATGCGAGAGGAATCACCGATAATGATAATGACCCTAGAGGTACTACAGTACATTTTGCAAGATGTGAATAAATAGTTTGATGTCAAACACCATACGAACCATTTCAATAGAAGGCCGGTGATGTCAACCTATCGCTGGAAGCGAGAAACCTGCCATTGATGTACGCAAGCTTCAAGGTAATGAAGGGGTGTTTCTAAGTCAACTTCTTGGATGGTGTGCTGATGTCGACAAGAAGCGACTCATCGCAGGAGGGCCTTGACGTATCCCATATCAATGACACGAAACAAGGTAAATGATTTTGGACATTTAATATCGATTGATGACACAAGTCTCAGGAATGGTGAGCATGAAAATGAAGGTTTACTGTATTGTAAAGGATGAAGTTTTGAACTAAATGACTTCACTTTAAGATATTGGTGACACTGAAGTGAATTGGTAGCATTAACCAAAAACAAAGTGATGGATGGTATGATAGACCAATGGTGTGATAACCATCAAGCTAAATAACCCAACCCACATAGTCACGGTGATGAGGTGAAACTGTCATGTTCAAGAGTGACCTACTACCATAAAGTGTTCTGAGCAGTATCTCTTTATTTTTAATCAAGCTTGAGGAGGATAACATATGCTTGTTGTATAATTCCACCCTTCGGGTGAATCCATTGCTATTTGATGTTTTAATGAGACTAGCGAAGGTGAAACTCAGTCTTGTCTAGATGGACAAGTTTATTGCTATTTAATGTTTTTAATGAGTTTAACGACAAAGATAACTTAGTCCTTTTCATGTTTAGAGAGTCTAAGAAGGTACTAAAAGAAAACTCCACAAGTTCTCTTTCGTAAGTTTGTATCTCAAGTCAGAAAAAGGATAAAACAATACAAGAGAGAACCTATTGATCATGTTTGACGAATGTGTACATTTTTCATAGTTAATCTAACTCAACTTGAAGAAGGGGTGAAACTATACTCAGTAGATATCGATTCTAATCCATTAACGAGCTAGAAATGACAAACACTCGGCCATCTTTTCATATTTAGAGTTTGAAAAAAGCTTAAAGAGGACCCCAGGGGGCTCCTTTTTCATTTTTAACAAAGCTCGAAAAAGTGATAAAAGTTTGCTTTGTGGTCAAAGATGTTAAATTTACACATAAGCACATCGTAACTACATCAGTTGCTAACCCTACTCCAAATGTCATCAAAATAGATTAAAAAATACGTTTTCATGGATTAAATAAATGAAAACTAATATTTACTCGATTAACGTGCAAAGAATAAATATAAAAGCTTGTTCTTACCATTCATTTTCACCATCTCATTTTTACCTTCTGATCTCTAGAGCAGTTTCTCCCTGTATTTCACCAGTTGATTACAGAGTATTCAATGGATCATTCTGTGTGCTGTTTGGATCAAGTAGGATCTACTTCTATTCTCTTTCATTTTATTCTCTATTTTAGTTAAGAAAATTTTAGGGTTTTGAGGTCCCTAGGGTTTCTTTTTTCAATTTAGGGATTAAAATGGTAATTATATGGAGGGAACAAGAGCATGAAGAACATGACATCATAGCCTTGAATAATTAGGGAACAATTGAGGTGCTAAGGAATTGTGGGTTACTCAAGTATTTCCAGTTATCGAACATGCGGAAACAAATGGATCTTCTATGGTTCCTTTTTCAATCATGGGACCTTATCGATCAATATTTTGAAATTTGGGACAAAGAGGTCCTTTTTACCATCGATGATATATACTTCCTAATTGGATTGTCGAGGTGGGGTGCCCCCTTTTCACTAACAAAACTTTCCCACGGGGCTAGGCCAGTGAGAGATTATGTGCGACAATTCTGTAGGCAGGGTTCCCAACCTAGCAGAGACAAAAGGATACTTATCAAGGATGTTAGTGATTTACCACTAAGGATGATCCTTTTTACCATTGCTAGATTGGTTGGCAGTTCAACACTTCATTTGGCCAACAAATCATACATGCAGTATGCTCTAGAACTTTTAGAGCCAAAGGTGTTCAATTGTTGCGGGGCTGTCTTTTCATCTCTAAAAGAGAAACTAAACAATGTGAAAAGAAGAAATATTAAGAATTTTGGCTATGGATCTATCGTGATTTCTTTTGCCTTTGAGAGAATTCCTCTCTCGCAACCACAAATTATTTCATGGGTGTATCTGGATCGCGAGACCCATAGATGCAGAGCTAGATGGATCTTATGGCTACGCATGGTGCCCATTCTTCGATCGTATTTACCCCTACATTCTTTGAATGGTTCAATTGATAGAAGATGACTTTTGCAAAATATCCATATTCAGGAATGGATTACCGTGGCGATCCAGAGTTACCACTACTAGTTGGAGCAATGTGGGGCGCTATTAGTAAACTGTTTGACCAAGTGTTTTTAATTTTTTAAATTTTTTTCATTTTTTGTGTTTTTGATTATTTCCATGAGTAAACAAAATGATTTTTTTATGCATACAGATATTGGACCTATTCAACTTGTGGAGGCCCCATGAGATGTAGTTGGACCAACATAGAGACCTATAGGAAGAGTTGTTCTTCGAGACTTGGATTTGGCTGAGACTCTGGCTAAATTACAAGATCACATAGAGGGATTAACCCTAGGTATTCCGGATGTCCAGATCGAGGAGCTACCTATGTGAATGCAACACCACACCATTGGTGTACTGGTTCGTTTGATGAGACTCTTACATATGATAGCATAGGAAGTGACCTACTATCATGAGCACCACTAGTCTACTTAGATGATTTTTCTACCTAAATTTTAGTGTACGTTTAGATGACCAATTTTTTGTCTTCGACACAAATTGATTCTAAAAACTTTTTACAGTTATCTATTCTACTTTCAAGGTTTTATTATGGTTGAGTGATGCAATCATATTCAGCTGATGATGCGAATTGTAAATATTTACTTTACATATTGCAAATGTCTATTTAACACATAATTTGTTAGAGAGTCGGTTAATGTGTTTAGATTTCTGGAAATATGTTGATATTGAATAAACTTAAAATAGCTTTCCAGAATACGAACTCTAAGGAGCATATGATGAATTTCTAAGTTTCGGATGGTATAAATGCCAGTAATTTGTAGTACAATGAGCTATGAGTCTAGCCTAATGATGATTCAGTGAATGCCAAGTGAAATGGGATCAGAGAGAAGTTCAATTAGGGTGCTATACTCAACAATATTGTTTATCGATCGACCAATGAAGGTCCCTCTAAAACTCATTAACTCGCCATTTGGAGTGAAAATAGCCCATGCTACATAAGGTAGGTTCTGCGTACTACGAATAGCACCATCGACGTAACCAACAAATGATTCCAAAAAGTTCAACATCTACAACAAATGTAAATTGGATTACTTAACCAAATAAAAACCCTAAAAGAAACACACTCACACATGTAATCTAAGCATATTTACATTAGTTTTACTATACTTAATTAAGAATAGTAACGTTTTAGATACAACCCATTTTTGGGCTTAGACAATGGAATTTCATCATAGTCTACTAGCTCGTATGAACCTTTCGTCAAAATGCATTTAACAATATAAGGGACCATCCAAAGTGGTTCAAAATTTCCTGCTCCAATTTCATCAGACCCTTGATCATAAAGCAAGACCAAGTCACCTTCTGAGAAGACAGGAGGCTTGACATTTTGATCATATTGTACCTTTACCAGATTCTTGTGTGCTTTGTTAGCTAATGTGACATCATTATGGGTTTCATCCAGATGGATTAACTCCAAGAAAAGTGATTCTTCTTCAGAAGTATCAAGTAGCAGGTCAATTATGAGTTTAAGTGACAAAATTTCACATTGAATTGGCAAGTTGACTTCCAAACCATACACCAAATGAAAGGGTGTGAATCTGGTAGCATTTCTCATCGAGGTCCGATATGCCCACAAAGCCAAGTACATGATTAACTGCCATTTTCGTTTATGAACTCCAATCATTCATTGCAACATGCAATTAAGGACCTTGTTGATGGCCTCCAATTTTCCATTAGCTTGCGGATAATATGGAGTAGAACTATCACGTGAAAATCCTAATTTGGCAATCAACTCAACCATCATGTGATTGTGAAAATGTGATCCATGATCTATAAGTATGGCTTGTGGTACACCAAACCTAGCAACCACGTGGTTGAGGAAAAAAAATGTAGTTGTTTTGTCGCTGTTGTTTAATGTAGGCATCACCTGGGCCCATTTGGTAAAACAGTCAACAACAACTATAATATACCCATGCCCCCTTGTTGAGGTGGGGTTACATGTCAGAAAATCAATGCCCCATTTAGCGAATGGTCCAACAGCAACTACTAGATGCAAAGTTGTAGGTGGTAATCTAGCTTTTGATCAAATATTTGACATGCATGACAACTTCTGGCGACCATTATTCAATCTTTGAATATTGTTG
Source organism: Pinus taeda (assembly GCA_000404065.3). Lineage (NCBI taxonomy): Eukaryota > Viridiplantae > Streptophyta > Pinopsida > Pinales > Pinaceae > Pinus > Pinus taeda. The sequence goes on from APFE031129566.1 coordinate 78,153, forward strand.
GCCAAAATTAACTAGCACAGAGAATTCTCTGTGCTATTACATATCCAAATAAATGTCCACCACAAGCACCTGAATGACATTCATTCAAAGCTTTCTTGGCCTCCTCATGAGTGAGGCACCTAAGTAAAATGATATTGATACCATGCCGATAAAATGTGTCAGCAACTATTAGATAATTTTTTGCTCGGTATCAGATACGTCGCTATTGGAAGTTAGAGGTATCAGGCCAGAAATCTTAGGTTTGGAGATAGATTAGTATATCCCCATATCATGGATCACTTGATGAAATGAGAAATAGAAACTCATCCAAGATTGATGTTTCTGATGTTAAATCATTGGAGGATGAGGGAAGGTCAAAAAGTAGTTCGGAAAATACGAGAGATTTCTTTGATTTATATTTAATGAATTCCAAATCAAATTCCTACAATATAACTATCCACTTTGAATACTAACCCCCTAGCAATTGACATGACAAAATGTATGTCATAGGGTTGCAATCAGAGATTATTGTAGTTTTACACAGGAGAATATAATGACGAAATCTATGAACAGCTTGAACGACTACCAAAGCTAACCTTTTAACTTAAGAATATTTTGTTTTGTATCATTGAGATTATGACTCAAATAATATACTATATGTTATATTCCATCTTCTTCTTGGACTAAAACCATTCCGATGGTTGTATCTGCAGCAACGAGATACAGGGAATAGTCTTGTTGATAATTTGGGGCATACTTTAATGATGCTCTGATCAGGGAATCTTTAAGAGCACTAAAGGAAGCTTGCACAACCTCATCCCAATGGCAGGGTACTTCTTTCTTCAATAGATGAGTAAAACCTTTAGCCATTTCAATATAGTTTAGAGTGAACCTCCTCAGAAATTTTACCTTCCCTTGAAGTTTCTGTAACTCTAATAAATTAGAAGGTGGAGGCAAGTCAAATATTTCTTGAACCTTAGTTGGATCGAGTCAAATTCCATATTTTGAGACCATGAATCCAAGCAATTGACCAAAGTCAACACAAAACACACACTTGTGCGGATTGAGTCTTATTTTGTAGTGTCGGCACCGCAAGAATATTGCTCTAAGATACTGTAGGTGATCAGTTCGCTTCCAAGATATGGTTGTACAATGTTCTGAATGTCATGGAAGGCATACCTCATTGCACTCTGAAATGTAGCCCCTACATTCTTCAGACCAAAAGGTAACTTTCTATACGCGAATTTTTCCCAGGGACAAATAAATGCAATTTTTTACTGATGATCTGGGCGGATATTGATTTGATTGTAGCCGGAAAATCCATCCATGAATGAAAATATTTCACATCCGACACATTCATCAATAATATGGTCGATGAAGGGTGCAGGATAATAGTCTTTTGGACATGCTTTATTTACATCCTGGTAATCAACACACACTTAGATTGTTCCTTGTTTTTTCATCACGGGAACAATATTTGATACCAAATTGGTAAGAGGTATAGGGTAAATGAAGCCAGCATGGAAAAGTTCCTAAACCTATGTCTTAATGGCAAAAAATTTCTTTGGATGTCCAGGTTGAAGCCACTATCACATGGTTTAACATCAGGGTACATTTGGATTTGATGTTCAATAATTCTTGAATCAATGCGTGGCATCTTGTCGTAAGACCATGCAAATATATCTCTAAATTCATGAAACAGAGCACGATAAATATCAAGTTCCAAAGCACAACAAGATTTGCTGACATGAATGTTTTCTACAATGTTAGGCTTGGTTGAAATGTCTATAGAAATGATTTCTTCTATGTTAGAAAAATTACGGTCAGAATCTACCGAATCTATTCTAATAGAATTTGAAAAGAAATCTACAATTGAAGTGTGTACTAGCTCATCTGAATAATCTTCTCTGGAATCCGGAAGAGTGGAATGATGATGATGATTATCCCATGGTTCTTCTCTTATCATCATTGATTGGATGATTTCCTCATTTGTATAATATATACAAGCAAAAGGATCGGAAGAAGTACCATATTCAACTGAACGATCTACCCATACAATTGGCGAATGTGGATTTGGAAATGCCATACAAGAAAGAAAAATTGATTTCTATGCAAGCTCAATAGGACTTAGCAGCATAACCTCATTATAACATTCATCTTCAATACTATTGGTGATCCTCTTTAAATCAGATGAAGTAGAGGATAACATATTACATGTTTCGACTCCTGCAACTTCCAAAATTCTAGATGGTGGAGGAAGTGTAAAAGTACCCATTAGGGAGGGACCTTTGAAAAGACCTACACCAACAGATTGAAGTGAAAGTGGCAGTCTATTAACAAATTGAATGCTTCCCATAACGTGACAACTAGAGGCAAAAAATGATGTTTGGTCAGTAACTGTTATTCGACCTTTATGAGGAAATGCAATCGTACAAAAATATGTGGAAACAACATTAGCCATAGCATAAACCGGTGGTCATCCAAGTAAAATGTTGCATTCTAGGGGTCCGTCAACCACCTCAACCTCAACAATTACTATTTTCCCCCTAATTTTAATTGCAAATTATTCAAAATCCCACATGAAGTATATGTTCTTCCATTAAAATATTTCAATGTGGTTGGTGATCTTGACAATGTAGGTGACCCCAATGTTTTCCAACAGCTCATTGACATAATACAGGTAGAAGCTCCCTCATCTATGATAGTTCAATGAATATTTTTATTGAGAGATTTAATCTGAATTAGAAAAGATGGTTGGGCTGGTAACTGTGGTGTATATCCCGAGTGATTAAAAACCACAAGATTATAATCTATTGGATCTACTTCACCTATTTCCGATTGTAAAGCTTGCTTCTGGGAGGCGAAATTTTGCAACACCTCAAGCATTGACATCACATAAGGATATTCAACAAGATCTTCTACTATGTTGTAATTTTTAGCAGCTCGAGCTCGAGGGTTAAATGTTGATTTGTGCACAACTCCGTTTGGTGGCTTTATTATTAACTCTGGTGCAATGGGTAGTGGAATATTCTCCGATGTGGTCAAAGTTGAAGAACTAGGTTGATTAGTGGCCTAATTATTTGATGATGATGGAGGATTACCATAATATTTACTACGTTTCTGAACCAAAATTTCATCTGTAGGTTTTGAGATGGATAACATTAATACCTGGGATGTGGAAGCATTTTTTGTTGCAACCATATTGGTATTCGAGGTTGGAAATGGATCTGTCAACACTGCAGATGTAGTAGAAGTTTTTAACAACTTATAAACTTCTGACTGATGAGGAAAATATCTTGTAAAGTACTCTTCATTACATATCAGACATGGATAACGAGGTTTTTTTCCCATATTAGAGGAATCAAATGATTTCTCTGGAGGAGGGTTTTTTGTTTTCTGTTTATTTTTTCCTTTTTTCTTGCTTCCTAGTTGCTTTTGATTCTTACCTTTGTCAGATGACATAGCATTAATCTTGGAAGCAGGAACCTCAGATGCATTTACAATGTGATTCAAAATAGCAAGCGATTGACTAGATGGTTTACTTTCCATTTGCGTGCTCGAGGAACCGATCACACCGTCATCGACATGAGAGTCCCTACAAAATTGTGGAAGTGAAATGGACTGATTTAGGCGCGGTGCATGTTGAATTTTGTCATAGAGAATCCCAGATTATGTATAAATCAAATCCAAGTATTGGGCATGAGCAATCACTTGCTCTTTTGTAACAACTCCACCTTTAGCCACATCCTCAATGATAGATGGCAATAAGGACTTAATGAACCACTCAGCTAAAAGCTGATTAGGAACATAGGTTTTAACCATTCAACGATGACGACGCCACTCATGAATATGATCTGATATGTGAGTAGAAGCCTTTTGTTTAAAGTTTCTCAAAAGTTCTGTTCCAGTTTCATATCTGATGGGTAATTGGAAGTGGGTCAAAAAGGTAGTGGCTAAACTGGTGAAATTATTAAAATAAGCTCTCGGCAATTCAATGTATCACTTAGTAGCCGAACCAGTGAGCATTCTTTGGAAAATATAGAGTCTTACCAAATCATCATTCAAGGAATTTGAAGAACACCATAAATTAAATGTGACGACGTGATATGATGGTTCTTCTCTAGGATTTCCATCAAACTTTGGAATATCAGAAGGCAACTTATGAGGAATTACCGACCACCATGATGCATATAAAATTGGATGATTGGTAACTCGGTTCAAATCTGGTAATTCTAAAGTTGCCACAAATGGCAACTACTGATTCAAATCGGGTTGAGCATATCCGGGATAAAATGGAATTGCCTATGCCATAGGCCTTTGGATACACGCATAAGGTAGATATCCTTGATGGGGTGGTGGAAGATATCTGGTATATGGATTAAAACTAGGTTGACCTTGCAATTGTCCATAACTGGGTTGGGCTTGATACAAAGGACCTTGATAAGCTTGATATTGTCCTTGCCCAGGTTGAGCTTGAAAAGCAAGCCCATACTGAGGTTGGACATTCTGAAAAGGAGGTTGTTGATACTGTAGCTGCCAAGTTTGTTGGGGTATTGGTTGTGAAGTTTGATATTTCCCCCCAATGCTAATTTGACTAGACTGAGGATAAACTAAACCAGTAGCAACTTGAGTTGCTGTAGATAACGGCACACTAACCTGAGATAATTGTACCCTCGAAACTTGTGGTTGCAAGGTAGCAGAGCTAACTTGTATAGGTTGAGCTTGTATCTGTGGTTCCATAGTTACGACATGTTAGGTCGAAATAATCGGCTTAGTTTGCATAGATTGTGTTGGATTCATGAGCCTTGGTTGTAGTGATATTGTTGGTTGCCACTGACAGACTCTTATTTCAGGCTGACCTGAATATGGTGGAACATAACCATAGGATTGTCCTCCTTGATAGGGAGGATGCGGTGAATAGGAATATTGTTGACCATATGGTGGTAGTCTACTGTTAAGAGGATATACGGGTCTTTCTTCACTCAATTTCCCAATTTGATACTTGCAAGAAGGATCAAATTGTTGTCCTTAATAATAATAACAGGTAAAATTCCCAATGATGACATGGGTGATGACCACGACAAAGAAGAAACCCCTGAGTGGAGTCCAGACAGAGATTGGTAACCAGCTAGGGAAGATGACTACCCATATAAATGTGACTTAGATGTGGTAGAAAACATCGAAGAAGTAGCAACAAAGGATTCTGCTGCGGCTACATCAGATGAAGCAATCTGGGATGTTTGTGGTTGTTTTGCCATCGTTAATTGACCCAAAAGTTGAACTAATGAATTAAATGGTATCTGAGAGGTAGTAGTAGAACAAGGAAGAGATTGAGAATAAAGATACAAACCAGGTCCAAAATGATGTGGAGTCCCGAGAGTGGAATCTTCCTTAGCCTCTTCCTCTACAAAAATTAATCCAGGTGGAAGGATTTCAGTGTGAGGTCCGAAAAGGACTTCTGGTGTTAAAGGTGAAGTTTCAGGAGCTACAGATGACTAATGTATTTCAGTAATAACTTCAGAATATTCAAGGTCAAATTTTAGATGTTCTGGTAAAAGAACTTCAGTTTCAAGGGAAGGTTCGTGACCAAATTCAATGTTAGAAATGTCTTCAGTTTCAACTGCTATAAGTTCTGGATCAACTTCTAATTGAACTGGTTCAAGTTCAGAAGTAATTTCTGGTTGATTAACTTCAAGTTGTGGATCAACTTCAATTACTTTTTCCCTTATAGTGGCCTTAGGTAGTTGACTAACTTCTTCTTGTGTAACAAATGTACCAAAAGTAGTTGGAGTAACTGGAGGCTCAGTACTAACTATGATAGGTAGCTCTAGTAATTCATATGAAGTACCATAAAATCTTGATATACCAGACTTAGTTTGATGAGTCTGCCTTTATCGGATAAGAGTCATTTCTAGTGGCAATGGTAGTTTGCTCGTAACTCTCCTCAAATGACAGAGTAGAGGTTGATCTTCCTCTAGAATTGCTGATTGTTTCTATAAACCTAAACTCAACTAAGGAATAAGGATGTTATTCATGTTTAATTAACTTTTACGACACTAGAACATAACTTTTCTTTTTCATTTTTTAAGAGTCAAGAAAAAAAAAAAGATGACTCTAGTCACTTTCGATGTTTAATGAGCTTGAAAGGACAAGTTCCCAGATCAACCTTTTCTTTTAAGGAGTTGAGAAGTAACGAAAGTGACTTCTCTGGAGATTCTAGACAAGGGGGATTACCAAAGTAATCAAAAAACTACAATATACACCTTGGTGATAAATGAAAGAGAGATTAACAAGGATTTAATGTATGATAGTCAGTCTTCCTGAATGTTGTGTTCACTGCATTGCGATTGGTAACGTGACAGACTCGGCTTCCAAGGGATAAATCATTTCAAACTATTGGGGTTTCCCACTATATACTCGATGGTACAGGGAGCACAAGTCTGTACTAGTACTTATCGAATCAAAGAGGAGGAATCACCCAACCGGAATGAAAACAACAACCACTAGGCTTTAAGATGCCGGAACACGTCTCTAGCCTAGACTTCTAGATGTTTTCATTAAGTTCCAATGTGTTATTAGGTTAATTGATGTGAATTTTAGGTTGATCTTGCTTAAAATTTTCCTTTGAGGGTTCACCATGAGATTTTTTTCAAAATTCCTAAGAATGCAACTAGAATGAGAAGCACTCTTTCCATTTGTTTTCAGTAATGAAAATCCTAGCTGTGAGAGATAAATAATTCAATTACTTTTTGAACAAACAATAAAGAGCACAAACTAATGCAATTCCCTAAACCATTCCTTTTGAACACACAAAATCAAACTCTAAAATGCAAATTGCATGTATTTCTTTTTCTGTTCAGTTCCCTTAATGTGAATGATGCAACAAGAAAAACTAATGCACAAACGATTCAGGATTCTTTTCATAAAAATGTCAATTTATGACAATTTATTTTAAAGGGAAAGGAAGACTATACGACACTTTCAGCTTTAAGTAAATGATGATTTTTGACACTCTAAACAAAAATATAAATCAAATGCACAAATAGATCAATCGATTATTTATGAAGGAAGACTCGACTACGCTTCATTTTTGACAAAACAATTAGTCAAAACTATATTTCGGAAATAGATTACAAATGATAAAACAAATACATAAAAAAATACAACAATGCTGTCTAAATCAGGTCAAAATGAGGAAACAAAAACTGTTCTCAGAGGCAAGACCACATTTAAATTCAACAAGAAATTCAAACTGCTGAAACTTGAAAAACGTTTTCAGTTCCTAGATAGGAAAACTAACCCTAAAAGGATCAGTGTAGGCAACATTTAGAGATAGTGTGCTGAATTTCATTGTATCTAAGAAGGAACTGCACTATAGCCCACTATGTTAGTCACATAATTGCGTTGATTACTGAAGGCAGCTTTAGGCTCAAATTTGACTCAATTTTCAGTGAATTTGGAATTGAATTCAATAAATGACAGAAGGTACATTACGTCAAAGTGCTTTAAGAGATTGATAAGCTACTACAGTGGATAGGATCACTCCTCAGTGGAGTCACCAATTTGTTTCAGGAAAATTTAGTGTTTCTACAAATGCCTAACCCTCTAGACCTAGTAGCTAGTCTAGAAGCAACAGATAAAGTAACTCACTTCTTTTTCTATAATCAATAGATAATAGAAGGAGGAAAAGAAACCAACCTATAAATTTCACTTAATCCCTCTCTCCTTTGACTGATTTCACCGCTCCTTTCCGTACTTAACTTGCTTGGAAAGTACCTGCACACAAGCCGAGACAAAAACCCATCAAAGCATACAGTAAAGATGTGTTAACTAAACATATCATATAATCGAGAATATGATATACATCATATAAACACATGAATGGAAAAAGCTTTGAATTCTTTATAAATAAAAGGAAAGATTACAACCCATGAATGTTCACGCTTGATTCAATGTCTTCCTTCCAGTTTCAATCCCTTCTCTGCTCATGAAGCAACAATTCGACATCATTAGAATACTCTTACTAATCTCATTCAAACAACATTTCCTTAGCTCAAGAAATTCCAACCTAGACAAGCCTTTGATTCTTGGTCAATTTATAGCTGAATGGAGGAGGTTAAGCCATTAATGGCCCTCATGAATGCTCTGCCAAAATTGGGAAGTGGTTCCACTACACCAAATCCCTGTGAGTAGTGTCGCCTTTTACTTATTTTTTTGCATCTAGAGCCCAATGTTTTTGGTGTTGTTTGCATTTATTTATCAAATATGGTGCAAAACTTGACACAAAAGTTTCATCGAGTTTTGCACCAAATCTTACGCTAAGTTTAGCACCAGGTATTGCAATAGGTTTTGCACTAGGTTTTGGACCAAATTTTATGCGAATTTTTGTGTCATCCTTTGCACCAGGTTTTGTCCTAGGTTTTGCATCAAGTTTGGCACCTAATTTTGTTTAACATACTTTCGCATCCTCATTTGCATCCACTTTTTGCACCTACACTTGCATCAACCTTTGCACCCTTCTTTTCATCCTTTTCTAAATAATTTTTTGCATCCATTTTTGCATCCCTTTGGTGCCAAGTTTTACATCGAGTTTGTTGTCTAATTTTTCATATAGTTTTGCATCTACTTTTGTTGCATCCACTTTTCCATCTTGTTTTGCAGCCATATTTACATCCTCTTTTTCATCTATTATTGTGCCCACTATTGCATCTAATATTTTTGTGCCACAATTCGTGCTTATTTTGGCACCTCCTTTTGCACCCACTTTTGATTATAATTTTACATCCACATTTGCATCCTCATTTGTGTCTAGGTTTTCATCAACTTTTACATCTATTTTTGTATCCCTTTTTGTATCCACTTTTGGATCAGAATTTGCATCGGGTTTTGTGTCTCATTTTGCATCTACTTTTGCATCAAATTCTATTGCATCCACTTTTGCATACAATTTTGCATCCATTGTTGCACCCATTTTAAAGTCCACTTTTTGCATCCTTTTTTACATCTTTGTTTGCATCATAGTTTGATTCTTTTTTTGCATCTATCATTACATCCACATTTACATCCACTTTTGTTGTGCCACAATTTGCATCATGTTTTGCACTTACTATTGTACCCACGTTTTCTTCCAATTTTGCATCCATGTTCACATCCTCTTTCACATCAAATATTGCATCTCTTTTTGCATCCACTTTTATATTAGCTTTATGCATTGGGTTTTGCATCTCGTTTTGTATCTATTTTTGCATCTGCTTCCACTGTATCCGTTTTTTGCATCCAATTTTGTTTCGGATGTTGCATCAATGTTTGCTTCCACTTTTACATTCATTTTTGCATCTTATTCTGCATATTTTTTTGTCTATTGTTACATCCACTTTTGTTACGCCATATCTTGTGCCTACCATTGCAACCACATTTTCTTTCACTTTTGCATCCACATTTGCACCCTCTTTTGTGTTCAAGTTTTCATCGAATATTGTGTATGTTTTTTCATCCCCTATCACATCCACTTCCGTTTCATCCATTTTTTCATCTAATTTTGTGTCCACTATTGCACCCATGTTTGTGTCTATGTTTACATTCTTTTTCATCGTATTTTGTATCCATGTTTGTCTCTTTTTTGCATATAAGTTTGTGTCATTCTCTATGTTTGTTGTTTCATCCACATTGGTTTCACCACAATTTTTGCCAAGTTTTATCCCTACCATTGGACCCATGTTTGCTTCCACTTTTTCATTCATGTTTGCATCCCACTTTGCATTGACAATTGCATCTGCATTTGCATCCACTTTTGTGTCAGGTTTTTCATGTTTTTGTGCATCTACTTATGTTGCATCCACTCTTCATCCAATTTTACTTCTATTGTTGCCCCCATTTCTGTGTTCACTTTTGCATCCCTTTTCCAACACTCATCATATTTTCTACATTGATGATATTCCTTATGGCATTCACAATTATGTAAAATTGATGACAATGTCAATAACCTTGACAATGATGAAAATTAAGATGATGGCAATGACATGAATTGTGATTATGATGATAAAGACGATAGTGGTTACAATGACAATAATGATGATGGCAATGATTATGATGATGACGATGCTAATGACCTTGGAAAATCTTCACAATTTTTAAATATTGTCATTATCATCATCATAAGCATTATCTTTCGTGTCGTCATCCTTGTCATCATCATCATCATTATCATCATTTTGATCTAGGTCACCATTAAAAACAATAATGGCATGAATGATGATGATGTCCACGATGACAATTACAACAATGATGATAGAAATTACATTAATGATGATGATGGGGATGATGAAAATGACAATGAAAATGATAATGGTGGTGATGATAATGATCATCGATCATGTCTCAAAAATAGAGTTTTTATTTCCCTTACATATATCAATGTGTTCTAAACAACCCTTTTCTAGCACTGATCACATTTTTTGGGTTGATGATATTTCTTACAACATCTATAATTATGAACAATTACAAAAAATATCCATAATGATGATGACGATGACGATGATAATGGAGTTGATGATGATGTCATGGATGGTGATTATGATGATAATGTAATGATGGCAATAACAATGACAAGGATGATGGTGATGATGATGAAAATTGAGATGATGATAATGATTATGATAATGAGAATGACCTTACAATCTTATGGATTCGTGAACAATTACTAGTTTCAATAGCATCTTCTGGATACGTATTACTATCATACTTCTTACATTTTCTATCTCTCTTGAGGTATCTTACTATAATGATGTTGTCAAAACTAGAAAGATATCTGGAAGTAATCGTGGTTCTAATGTTAGCACTAGCAAAGTTTTTGTTAAATTTTGGTTTAAAAAAATTGATTTATGCAACTATTTTGACAATCTATGTAAAAAGGTAAATAACATACAATTATTTTCATTGTAGTTCCATTGATTATCATGAATTCACCAATTTGAATACCATCTTCTACATACATATTATTATTAAATTGTTGCATTATATCCCTCTTATATCTTGTTGTAATGGCAGTATTAACACTAGAAAAATATCTTGTTGTAATGATGATGTTAGTATTAGCACTAAAAAAATCATTAAATTTTGATAAAAAAAAGTTGATAATTTATTTATTTTTAATTTGGGATTTTGTTTTTTTTGTTTTTATTTCTTTTTTTATACAGTAATATTTTTTGGGTTGAATTTTGGTAGTAACTAGTTTTTGGTTGAATCATATGGATTAACCATGTTCTTTGCACTACAAGTCTAATTGTTGGGACAAAATTTCTCTTTCAAATAAGTTGCAAAAAACATATAAATGGAAGAATAACGATGACAACTATTTGTAGTCCAATTGTTTAGGATGTCATGTATGAAAATATTTAACATTTTTAGAAACAATGGATTAGAGGTGAGTCTGTAATTGTACATAACGTTTGGATGATACGTGAAACAAAGTTGGTTTCATTGATGTGCTTAGGATCTACTTTGGACACGAAATATTAGGTTTTGGAGGTATGCAAATTATTAATTTGGTTTACCTTTGACAAGCAATGAAATTTTATTTCTTTCTTGTAAAACCAAGGAAGATATGGAAATAATCCTCATTAGTAAACAACTTCTTGTTGAAGGTTTATAATTGGTTGCAAAAGTTCAACAACTAGTTATAGAAGTTTTTAGTTGCTATTAGGGAAACACTGTGATTATAGGTTTTAGTAGACATATGGAATTCTTGGTATTTGATTCACTTTGAGAATGGCCTCTTCTGACCAATATATGAGATTGTGATTTTGTTGATATTTTTTAGATTACCAAGTAGATATAGTTATTTATATGAATTTTGTAAAACTTGAAGTATTGAAAAATGGTTTTTTCACTATTAAGCATGTTTAAGTCAAATTGGGTTGCAAAACTTAAGGAGAAAGAAAAAAAAATTGTTAGTACTTGTGAATTGATATAGCCATTAAATGATTCCCAACCATTTTCTCTGTGCTACAAGTCTAATTCTCAAGACAAAATTAATAATTTTGTTCAGTTACAAAGAGCATATAAGTAGAATAATATCAACCGTGGAAACTATTTTTATTGTCCATTAACTATTCAGTATATCATATGTGAAAATATTTAACATTTTAAAAAACAATGAAAATGAGAGGTGAACTTGAAAATATACAGAATGCTTGGATGATACATCCAAGACAAAGTTTGCCTCATCAATGTGTTCAAGATCTACCTTGGAATAGAAACCATATGTTTTGTAAGTGTGCAAAAAAATAATTTTGATCTACCTTTAAAGATACTCTATGTATGGTAACCTTTTATGACTAATGATTTTTTTGTCATCACCATCATCATCATCATCATCATCATCATCATATATATAATATATATATATATATATATATATATATATATGAAGCCAAGGAAGATATGATGATAATCCTCATCAAAAAATGTCCTATGATAGTGGTGGAGATGGTGAATATGATGACGATGACAATGGCAATGAGGATGATGATTAAATGATGATAATGACGACAACAATACAATGATAGGGATCCTATGCCATTAGGGATTCCCTATATGGGGAAAATATTACCTACATGTGGAAAGTTATTATTGATCACAAAAATGAATAAAATCATTAGATAATTTGAATTCACCTTCATTACCCATCCAAATATCCTTAATAATTAGAATTTTTATTGTAGTGTAGTTTAATATATTTTTGTTAATTAATTCCATAAATTCAACTTAACAAGTTATATTTGTGTGTTAAGTTATATTTGTCTTTATGCACAATATGTGACAATTTATAGACATAAATTATTTTCATTTTGTCTCGGTTATAACTTCATATCATTTGTAACCATTTTCAACTAATAGATGAAACTAACCATAGTAACTCTTATCTAACTAACTAAGATTTTTATTTCCAACCAACAAACCATATTAACTAACATACATTTTAATGACATTAATTGCATCAAGTAATGAGTATACCTATAATAATATTCAAAACACCAATTTAGATTATGAATTCTAAACATGGTAACTAAATGACTATTACAACCAAATAAAAATGAATCATTTCAAAACGGGACATAATAATTGTACCTATTTAAATATGAATTACATACCCTATAAATTATCTAGAAGTCTTCATTTATGTTATCATCTGCATCTATGTCTTCCGATGATTCCTTGTCAATGTACATATGTTCTTACAGGAAATTAATATTACTCTTCCTAAACCATTCTACTAAATTCATGTTGTGATCATCCTCATCTTCACCTTCGTCATATTCTGTATCAATAAAAGTTGTTTCTAGATGAAAAAATATCAATGCTACCCGATCTATTAATTTGATCTTCATTTTGTATATCATCAATATTTTCTTCTTCTATAAGATCATTTTCCTTTGGAAATTGTTGGTTGTCATGGTAGATTACCTCATATAATTTATCATTTTGTCAAAGTACACGTCTAGCCCTGCTTCTCCATACTGCTAAGGGAATGATGTCACCATCATCTAGTTCACAGTCTTCTGGTTGAACATCGTCAGCTTGAACATCATCATTGATGCCACTTTGTTCTATGTTCCCTGATTCTTGAACTATATTTGGTTGGTCATCATTACTTTTCTTTGTATTGATTGAGGCATCTTCGAATATATGCCTTAATCTTGGATCATAATGAATTCCAAATATCCATTTTGGATCCAAAATATCTTCATAGAAAAAAACCTACATGTGAGGAAGATAAATATATTAGATCTCCAGTGGTATCAAATTTTATTATCAACGAGAATGTATATATCCACAGTAAAAAATGAATTAAAAAATTACATAAGACCATTATTTCTTATATTTATTATACTGTTTTAGTGAAAAAATACCTGCTCACAGTGAATTGGTAGAACATAAGGCTCCTTATCTTGTGGAAGGTATTTTGATGAATCTATAGAAAACAATCTACTATGGATATAATGTCTTCGTGTCCGGTTAAATTCTTCATACCATTTACATTTAAAAATACTACATTTTGAAAGAGCATTAATCTAACTCAATAATTTCTTGTATTTCTCTAACATATTGAAGATTCCCTTCACTAACATTTTCATCTTTTTAACTTGCTCGACTTGATTGCTTGAAATCAACCATGACCCCATGATCGAAGGATAATATTTTTTCATCTACTCTTTCTACATGATAATGATGACCGTATGCCCACATTGTAGGATACTTCCTCACCTGTGACAAGCCATTTACTTGAGTGAAATTAAATATGATTGTGCATAGTCAAATAGTTAACAGTGTGATTAATGTATTCAAGCAAAATTTTGTAATAGTTCAAAATTTACATTTTTTTCCCATCCTCTGCACATGTTGATCTCATCTTCTATTATGTTTGCATCTATTCCTTCCTCATCTATTTGGTTTTGAATTTGTTTAGAAACCCATTCTATTTTGCATTCTTTTCCCCATTGACTGGAAATATCAGTGGGAAGTGGGGTATTCCTTGGGTTTGATATCTTACATTGTTTCCTTGCTTCTAATACTTCTTTCCTTTTTATATCATACATATCAATCCATTTATTCATGAATTCCATTCAGTAGAGGAAAAAATTGTTGAGCATAACACTTTCACCAACAACTATTAAAAATCAACATGTATAATTCAAACTTAAAATATTATTCTTTCAATTCAAAAGCCCAAAATGATTTAGTAATTGATTCTAAATTAACTATAATAATGAATATTTTGCATACCAATTACTTCTTTAACACCATTAGTTTGAGGCTTTTCTCCATATATAATATCAGATGCACGTTCTTGATCGCAAAATTATCCACCATCTTCAAAATATTTACTAAGGAATTCACATAGGAATAAAAATGATTCATTTAGCACATACCCTTTAGCCATGCAACCCTCTAGATGTGCCTTCTTCCAAACATATATTCTTAGGGTTTTCATGTATCTCTCAAAGAAAAACATCCATATCGTTGAAACGATGCCTGCCATTTCAATGTCATCAACTAGATGTATAAGTAAATGGACCTGTAGGTCCATGAAACTTGTAGGGAGCTCCTTTTCAAATACACATACAATTTCCATGATTTCTTTCTTCCATCTTGGCACTTCAGACTCATGGATCTCTTTAGAGGTCACCCACCTAATTAGATATTGTCATTAAGTTAGTATTAATTTTTAGTGACATTTAGAATGCGATATAATATATCATTGTATCATATAGAGGAACATTTTATACCACGTAAAACCTTGTAAATATCAAGTGACCACATACCTCGTAAAGGTTGAAAATCAACATATGGCATTCCCCAAGTCAGTGTAAGGCATGAATCCTCTCTTATTGCTAGTGGCATGATATGCTATCTGACCAAATTATTATAGTTCATTAGTATTGATTTATCATAATATATCAAAATATTTTTTAGTAAGTAAATGATAATAATAACAATTAATTAATGTTAATACCTTAATAAAATGTGATAATCATGTGTTTTGAATCCTGTGGTATGCCCCTCTATTGTAAAATATTTATTCAATGATGATCCATATCTAATGGGTGTTCTTATTGAATGCACCACATTTTTTAGTTGATATAACTCTTTCCTTTTTAGTATCCATGGAGCTTCTGCATATGATTCATTTTCCTTAGTTGGCCACAAATGTATTCTATCAAATTTGGTACATGAAAGAGCAATATCCCTCCTTGATGATAAATTATCTTTATCTTTGCTAGATATAAGTCAAAAAATGGAATCAGGGACATTTTTGAAAACATGCATAGGATCTAGTAAATGAGATACTAATAGATCCTTCGAGTAAGGGAGATCATAAAATATGGATTTCCTTTTCATTCCTTTTGGAATTTGAACCATAACTTGTTTTGGTTCCTCAGTTGAATGATGATGATGAAAAAAATGGTTCCAAGCTTTTGATTCAACATCTCCATACATTTTAAGCCAATCAGCTAGACCCATAACCTTGGGAGGAGATTTATTTTCAATTTTTCCATCTAATTTATTATTTAGGCAGTTTTTGAACTTATGGTGAGGTGGTAGAAAAACTCTGTTGTTTTCATAAATAACTTTGTGTAGATATTTAGAATATCGCCCCTCAAATTGTTCTACACATCTTGGACATGAAAAAATCCCTTTTATTTGTAGCCCTATAATTAATAACTAGCTTACATAAGAAAACAATAATAATATAATACTTATATATAACTTGAATTCAAAATAAATTATGATGTACTACGACTATGCAAATTATTTGATCTCTTACCAAAACAAACACCAAGTCCTAGGAAATCATGAATTGTCCAACATAGTATGCCATAAAACATGAAGGACCTATTTGATAGAGGACGTGATATGTCATACATTCTTATGCTTTTCCATAATAATTGCATCTCATCAATAAAAGGTGCAATGTAAACATCCATTTTTTTCCCTTGATGTTTTCCTGGAATGATGAGAGTTAGCATAAGGTGTTCCTTTATAACACTCATCCATGGGAGAGTATTGTATACTATCAGTCCAACTAGCCAAACACTATAATTTGAGCTTAGTAAAGAGAAAAGGCACACTCCATCCATTGTAAGTCCTAACCTAATACTGTGCGGTTCATCTTTGAATTTTCTTGGCCATTTTTCCTCTATATGTTTCATTGCTTTGGAGTCTGCAGGAATTCACATGAATCCATCTTTAATCCTATTCTTTGCATGCCAATTCATCAATTGTGCAAGATATTTACAACAAAACATCCGTTGTAGTCTAGGAATAATTGTCATGTGTCGTAAAACCCTATTTGGAACTATAGAACCTTGTACATCCATACGATATCTTTTCTCATTGCAAATAGGGCATTCTTCATTGTGTTTATATTCATCTCTATATAAGATTCAATCATTTTTACATGCATGAATTTGCTTATATTCAATCCCCAACTTGACTAACAATTGATGTGCTTCTCTACAAGTTGATGACAACAAATTATCTTCAGGGAATATTTTATCCTTTAGAGCCCAGTAATTTTTTTTTTCAAACCCACATGTTAGAAATGTCATTCATAACGTTGTTTATATACCATAATGTAAAATCCACCTCAAATTAAATTAAATTAAGTTAGTACTTATATTCTAATTGAGGACAAAAACTGATAGTGAAAAAATAGAACAATAATTCAAATTACTATAGTAAGGTAGTGAAGCTCTTCTCTGACCAACCAAATAATGACCTGATTTCCAATAATATTAATTTGCATGAAAGATTGGATGTTATACTTGCACCTGATTTGAACACCACTGTCTTTGCTGCTTGCTTGATTGATTCATTGATGTTCATATCATTATAATTATGTTGGTGGTAATTTACCTCTATATCAACATCATCATTATTTTGCATAGGATCCTCACCCTCATCATTGTTTCCATCCCCAATGAAACTTGTGAGCATTTCATTCAATCCTTTTTCATGCATTACATTTCCATCAACATCTCTACTCTGAGCAGTGGATGGCATGTCATCAGTGTATGCTAATTTCATCAGTTCCTCAAATTTTTCATGTGGTAGTACTCTCTTCAATCCTTCTCTTCTTCTCCTAGTATCTTTAAAGGAAGAATTGAATCATCTCTTTGAATTCTTAATGGTCTAGTTGGTTCTTTATCATTAGTAGGTGTATCATCAGCATCGTTTACCTATAATTAAATGCAACCATTATTTAATGTTAGATAGAAATTATTGTATAAAACATGGATCCATTTCAAAGATATACACAGTAAATTACTCAACAAAACAATATTATACACATATACAATAAATTAAAAATATTATTTTTGAACACATTATTTTAAAAACAAGCCACATCAATTTCATATTCTTAGATTTTCTACCTTAGGAACATCAAAAAAAAAACAATTGTCTCAAAGTATTCATCCATGCATGTAGTATCATCATGACCAACCTCTTGTTCATTGTGTTGATTTTTTATTGCATTTACAAACTCCAATGTCATATCCTCTTCTACCCATTTATTTTTGCATGATTCAATTGTATGGCATAGGCCACATCCATATGCAGATATTTGTATTGGTATATCAAAATGATTAAACTCCTCATTTTTTCTAATTCCATTTCCAACCTAAAATAATTGATACATGCATTATGTTTTCCAAGGTTAGAGATTAGACTATATAATGTACTTATATTGTCCATTAATTTATAGTTGAACTTATTCATAACACCCACAAAGTATAAAAATTGTATCAAAGTATTCATTCCATGTATTGTCATCATGACTAACCTCTTGTTCATTGCCACCAATTTCTATTGTGTTTTCAGACTCAATTGTCATATCTTCTTCCACCTACTTTCTCATGTGATGTGCTTTAACAGTATGGGGTCCACCCTTGTGTACATATTTTTGTTGTTTTACAACAAAGGGTTCAACTTTGTATTTGTTACAAACACATTTTCCACCTAAAATAATCAATGACATGCATTATTTTTTTTCAAGTTTGAATAATAAACTATATACATTACTTGGTTTAGGAAAACAAGAATCAGAAACTAAATTTCATTTTATCATATTTCATAAATTAATGTAATATTTAACTACCTTATGCCCTAAATCATGTTGTGTGTCTTCATTCGAAATAAATTCTTTTGTTTCCATGGCCTCTCCTAGAACCTGCAATACACAACAATGATAACATTTTTTATTAAAGTCATCTATGGAATTGTTATAGTCTTATTTCTTATTCCGTTATTTTAACGATTCTAATTTTCATGTTAGCTATTTGCATTTTTAGTTATGAAATTCTCCACCATTGTTGTGACACTCTTACGTCTTAACTTTTCATGCAGATCTACACTTCTGATTATTAGGGTCATATCTATTGAATTTTGGATACTAGTTTTGAACATGGATATCAAGTTGCTTATCTAGTTTCAATGTACATTAGGAACATAGCGGTACTAGACTCTCATGAACTTGTTTGAATCCTATGGAGATTTCGATATTTACTGAAAATTAGATGTTGAACATATTATACTACCATGTTATACATGTGAAGCATATTTAATATATGTTTGATGATGTAAATTACACCTTTTCATTAATATTAATACACAAATGATACTTTTTTCTTATTGGAAAAAAACACTATGACATTTTCAACCTAAGTCAATAATGACTAAAATAATTATTGTATAAATCAATAAATCCTAAAATGATGCCTAAGTGATCTATTCCTCCCAAAGAGATAGGAGTAAAGTATAAATGGTACAAGTATGGGCACTGCAATGTAAACAACACATGTTCAAACCTTTACAGGGGTAGAGCCTCTATGCACACTATGGATGAGGGAAGGTGTTTGATATCTTATAGTTGGTTTCCCTTCATCATCAAAGTGGATTAGGTTATGAGTGGATTGGCAAAGCAACCCTTATTTGTTCCTTTCATTTTTTGGGAAATCTCAAGTTCAACTAGTGCTAGTAGATGGTTCCAAAGATGTTTGCTAAGGTTTTGCAACAAGGTCACTAGATCCCAATGCAACATAGATAGTTCAGATTTGTTGAAAAGTAAAACCCCCACATAGCACCGAATAGATCATTAATGACTACCTAGAGAACTTACACTAAATTAATTGTGGAAGTAAAAACTACAACCAAATTAATCATGAAAGTAAAAACTACAAGTCAAAAAAAAGCATACACTTGGTAATATACTATAATTCATCTTCGCCCAATTGAAAGTTGATGAATAATATGTTAAATATTTAATGAAACTCATGAAAAATAATAAGCATGTTATCGATATAAGAGTGCTTGAACTTGCTTAATGTATATTTGTTAATTGGAGATGATGAATATCCAGAGTTGATGAATAATATGTTAAATATTTGATGAAACTCATGAAATATAATAAGCATTCTTATCCATATATGAGTGCATGAACCTGCTTAATGTGTAGTTGTTAATTGGAGATGATGAATATGTATACATATTTATTTATGTATTCATTAGGGATTATTGTAATTTCAGAAAATAAATATACATGGCCAATAAATAGGTTAATTTTTTTGGCTTGCCCTAACTACACTAGAACCTATGGCCCTCATTCCCATGCTCAATTCGTTGAACATAGATCATTCACTCCAGAAAACCCTGATTCACTCTAGAAAACCCCGATTTTGAATAGGAAAAAGGTAGAAGGAGGGGAATTAGGAGGATAACCCAAAAATTACATAGTGGTAATGAAAAAGGGCCAGCACTTGAACCTATGGATCTCACTCCTATGTTCCATGCACTGATCATAGATTATTCACACCAAAAAACCGTGATTCTCTCCAAAAAACCCCGATTTCGAATAGGAAAAAAAGCAGAAGGAGGGGAATTGGGAGGATAACTAGAAAAAGACGTGGTAGGAATGAAAAGAGGCCAGTGATGGAACCTATGGATCTCACTCCCATCTTCAATATGCTGACCATAGATCATTCACTATGGAAAAACCCCAATTTGTAATAGGAAAAAAGGTGGAAGGAGGGGACTTGGGAGGATAACCAGAAACAAAAAAAGATGTGGTGGGAATGAAAAAGGGCTAGCAATACTAGATCATCCGTAGATTGAAGCTATTGGTGGCAAGAGAGAAGGAAAGTACATGGGTTGGGGAGGCAGTGGTACAAATCTGTGTGGCTAAGAAATATGTAGCACAGAGGTTAGTTAATCCATCTGAACTTACCCTCACCAACTATGACATTACCCGCGTTGTTTATACACATTATGTGAACAACTGATGGAATCCCCTCAACTTTCTGTGCATAGAGTTATTTTTTAGTATTGTTAATGAATGGATTATTATAAGCCCTAACTTTCTATTGCTAGGTTAGCATTATTTTATCCTAGGGCAGAGGAATTGCAAACATTCTCTTTGCTAGCCACTTCTAGCAGAAGAAATTTGTGATTATCTCAGACAATTATTGTATCCTTTAACATTGGAAAATACCTTGGAACCTTTTGCCTCCCATTAGACATAGTTATTAGTTGGTTCTTTAGGGTTCTTAACTGAAATGAGGGTGGAGGATCCAGAAATTTATCCAAGAAAAGATAAGGATGGTTGCAAGGAGATCCAACATGGAGAAGCTTAGCTTCATTAATGAGTATCCAACTAATTTTTCATGTCAACCCACTCATAAGTAGATCCAACATTGGGCATGCCCAAACTAATTTAGCAAGTCGAGTGCTTACCATTTCCAAGCTTGGAAAAGAAATGGGTGAACAGGAGCCCTATAAAACTATACAACCAGTTACGCTAAAGGTTAATTTCCTCTAAGTAAAAAAAAATCAAATCTAATAATTTCTCAAAAGGAGATGAAAGTATTTGAAATTTCCAAACGAGTGATAAATATGCCTTAATAAATAAATGTTTCCTTTAAGAAAAGGAACAAGAGAAACTTACTCAAATAAGCAAATGGATTTGGAATTGCAATAGAGCAAGATACAAACTATAAGAAAATGGAATACTCAAAATAAATTAAAATAGTTCACAATACTCATCTAAGTATTTTGCATGTGAAGTTTAGATAATATGTACTGCAATGCATGAAAGGAAGGAAAAAAAAGAATGAAAATGAAAGTAATTAGTGTTCATTTAATTTACTTAGTGTTAAGTGACAAAAACAAACCACTTAATCAATCACATGGAGACCTTCCACAAATGAGGAAGAGTGGGATGCCAAGGGGTAAAGGTCATGAGGCTCCCAAGAATAAGTGACTCTGTATTATATTGGTTCCCTCTGATGAAATGAGAGATGGAAAGGAAGTTGTTTCTGGAAGAAGTTTACAAATGATCCCTCAAAAGGGAGAGATACCTCCTTCCAATACTTAGAAGTGATTAAAAAATCAAACTAGATGTTAATTGGAAACAGTTACAAAATTTGGTTTGATGTTTCACTCAATGATAAGATCAAAACCCAACAAAACATAGAACTTCCTTTATTGATGAGAAGAAAAGTCTAAATGAGTTATAAAATAGGGAATCCATGAAGAATCCTTGGAATGTAGAACCACTCTGGAAGGTACAATGAAAGGGACTGATAGTTAAAAAGTTTGCTTGTCCTTGTTTTCTAAATCCACAAATCTTCTTTCCATTTCAAAAACAACCCCAAAATCATCTCAAAATGAAGTTTTAGGTATTCTAGTACAACTGCTAGATATCAATCCAAAAAAGGGCAAATCTGGCCACTCAAATGCAATGAAAATAAACTTTCTTAGGTACAGGAAATCTGCCAAGAAGTAAGTTCCTTGCTACTCAATATCAGTCCAAAAGAGGAGAGACAAATTAGCTCTAGGAGACACTTGATACCTGCAAAAAAGGTTAGCAAAAGCCAATGTGAAAGAGGCCAAGCCAGCCATTTCTAGCAAAAGAAATTTGTGATTATCTGAGATAGTTATTGTATCCTTAACACTGGAAAATACCTTCGAACCTTTTGCCTCCCATTAGACATAGTTTCTGGTTGGTTCTTTAGGGTTCTTAATTGAACTAAGGGTGGAGGATCTAAAATTTATCCAAGAAAAGGTAAGGATGGTTACAAGGAGATCCAACATGGAGAAGCTTAGCTTCATTAATGAGTATCCAACTAATTTTTCAAGTCAACCCACCAACAAGTAGATCCAACTTTGGGCATGCCCAAACTAATTTAGCAAGTCGAGTGTTTACCATTTCCAAGCTTGGAAAAGAAATGGGTGAAGAAGAGCCCTATAAAACTATACAACCGGTTAAGCTAGAGTTAATTTCCTCTAAGTGAAAAAAAAATCAAATCTACTAATTGCTCAAAACGAGATGAAAGGATTTACAATTGCCAAACTAGTGATAAATATGCCTCAATAAATAAATGATGCCCTTAAGAAAAGGAACAAGAGAAACTTACACAAATGAGCAAATGGATTTGGAATTGCAATAGATAAAGATACAAACTATAAGAAAATGGAATGCTCAAAATAAATTAAAATAGTTCACAAGACTCATCTAAGTACTTTGCATGTGAAGTTTAGAGCATATGAACTACAATGCATGAAATGAAAGCAAAAAAGAGAATGAAAATGAAAGTAATTAGTGTTCATTTAATATACTTAGTGTTAAGTGACAAAAACAAACCACTCAATCAATCACATGGAGACCTTCCGCAAATGAGGAAGAGTAGGATGCCAAGGGGAAAAGGTCACCAAGCTCCCAAGAACAATCGCCTCTATATTATATTGCTTCCCTCTTATGAAATGAGGGATGGGAAGGAAGTTTCTTTTACAGGAAGTTCAAAAATGATCCCTCAAAAGGGAGAGATACCTCCTTCCAATAGTTAGAAGTGATTAAAAAATCAAACTAGGTGTTAATTGGAAATAGTTATGAAATATGGTTTGATCTTTCACTCAATGATAAGATCAAAAACCAGCAAAACATAGAACTCCCTTTATGGATGGGAAGAGAAGTCTAAATTCCTTACAAAATAGGGAATCCATGAAGAATCATTGGAATGTGGAACCAATCTAGAAGCTACAACGAAAAGGTCTAATAGTTAAAGAGTTTGCTTGTCCTTGTTGTCCAAATCCACAAATGTTCTTTCCCTTTCAAAAGCTGCCCCAAAATCATCTCAAAAAGAAGTTTCAGGTCTTCTAGTACAACCGCCAGATATGAATCCAAAAAAGGGAAAATTTGGCCACTCAAATTCAACGAAAATCAGCTTTCTTAGTTAGAGGAAATTTTACAAGAAGCAAGTTCATTGTTGCCTAATATCATTCCAAAAAGGAGAGACAAATCAAATTTAGGAGATATTTGATACCTGTAAGCAAAGGTTAGTGAAATCCAATGTGAAAGTGGCCAAGCTTACTTGGGCATCTACTAGATTAGTGGTCAAACTCAATTAGAAAAAATTAACAAATTAAGTATACTAAAACTTCAATAGAACTCTACCCTATGGCAGCCAAGAAATGATGGGTTAAACCAAATCTTCTTGGCTGATTTGTGGCCTTTAGGTCAGCCACTAAATAGCCTTCAAATAGCTTAAATTTTCAATGAATCCATAAATAAGGTAACGAAGAGAAAAAAATTAGAATTTTGAGGGAAGATTTTTTAGATTCAATGTCCTCCTTTTGGATGTCTTTTGCTGCCCCTAATGATGGCAATATCATGACTTCATTAGCTCTTGAGGGTTTGTTGATATGACCAACAATTTCCCCAAACCTTCAATCTTTCAAAAGTAACCTGTGGTTCACTTAAGATACTTGCATCCAACAATTAATAAACTCAAGGAATAGATTTGTAAAAGACAAAAAACTAACTTGTGGTATTCACAAACACACAATGAAATCTATTCAAATTTGCACAACTATTAGAGGATAGTCAAATACTTGTCTACCTCTTCCTAGGCAATACCACCCCTATTTGGACCTTGCTCAACCAAAAGAAATGAAACAAAACCAATTAGAAAAAACACAAATATACTTGCATCAATAAAAGATCACCAACATCATGCCAAGATAAAACCTTCAAAGAATTTTCTTTATTATCATGTGAAATAACAAAATCACAGCATATACCCAAGCATTAGCTTCCCAACCATGAGAGAACGAGAGGTTTGTGGATTTATTTATGCATATTTGGGAGAAAATCCCAATGAAGAAGTGATCTAGCAAGTGGCATAGCTATGGAAATCCTAATGACGGTTGCATTCTCGATGTGGCACAAGGACTTCTAAAGTGTGAAGTCAAACTGTTGTAGCATCTCCTCTGTTGGCAGCGTATTCTTCTTGAGATATGTTTATTGGTGTAGATGCTAGCCACGTATGAGATGAGTGTAAAAAATGGGAGACAAAATCCCTCAAAACTTGTGCTTAACTACTCTGAATAATCCTCCAATAAATGACATATGTACAGGCCTGTGCATGAAGGACCTTGCTTGGCCTACGTGGACTGTAATAGATGGCCACTAGCTATGTGTTAACACATGGCTAGATGGGTGGAGTTAACTCCCATTTTTACTTCCCTTTGACTTCCGGCACTCAACTTGATGGACTCGGACCTCTTTCTAACTGAAGATGGACCACATTTGGTGGGATTTGGTCACCGCAAACTGTTGTAGCAAGCAAAAATTCACCCCTCCACTTGGAATTGAGATTTGACCCTCTTATGTGGCTATCCAAATCATCATTAAATTAGTCTTTTAAATCACTTTGTTTTTCCACATCATTTCCACTTGGTGACATAATTATTTTGTCCCCCATTTATTAATATTTTCAATTTTTGTCACCACTTTATACCACTAAAATAGGAAAAATTGATTTTGAGGGGTGAGAAGTCATATTTTGACTCTCAAAGTGGACTCTAGAAGAATGTTGGGGTGGAGAGAATGTTTTTTAAGTACTTATAAGCCCCTGGGACCCAACATATTTTAGGCCCATTTATTTAAAAACAATTGAACAATTTAATCAGCAATCCCATTCCGCAGGAATTTTTAATAAATTAAAAAATCCTATCAAATCCTAATCAAATGTCATGACACTTTAGATACGTCCTAGTATGGTAATATACTTCAACTCTAGGCATTAGGATGGACCCAAGGCTCAATCATCAAAGCTGCCACTCCAGCTTTGGAGGTAGGTGATTGAAAAAACTTAGTTAATTATTCATTATTGAAAAGAAAGAATAATTAGCTAGGTGAAAAAACATTCTAGAGTGTACTCACTTGACGATCGAGTCCCAAGTTGTCTAGGCCTTTTATAAAAGGTCATCATACTAGTGACATTTAATACAACTCCCCACAAGGTTGTGAAATTTGAGGGAGAAGAATAGAAAGGAGAGAGAAATGGTCAATAGGTACCTGTTGACTCCTGGTCTTCTGAAAAAAATGATGAGTTCCCTGTACATTGGGCCATGGGGTCTTCAAATTTTACCTGGTGCAACCTAGGAGATAACACTCCTCAAGGTTTATCTTATCACCACAAGGGAGGCTTCCATGAACAAGACTCTTGTTATATATCTTGATGGCAATAACCATAAAAGGAAGTAAAGTTTCTATGTGTATATTATACTACCTATAAAGGTAACACTTGGCTTTGTCAATTTCTCCAAATTGCTCAATAAGACATCTGAAATGTGCTTTTATTACATCATCTCTTCATACATTCAACAATATATCTCATAGGAAAACTACTTGGAAACCCATTAAGATATGGTATGTTCTATGCTTAGAGAAATTTACTTCTTTTTCTTATTATTATCCACAGATTAGCAATCACATGTACATTAAGTAAAGTGTAGATAGAACATTAAACTATCGATAGAAAACAAGCCAAGACAAGAGACACAAGATGTGGTGGCTACCCAAGGACAAACCCCAATATGGGAAAATCCTTTGATCAAATATTCCTTTATCTTCAATAATTCAACAGAGAGAAATATTACAAAGATATGATTTATATCAGTAGGAGAAAACCCTAGATCAACCGTAAACTAAGGCAACAAACCCTAGATCTAACATGTCAAGTCTTCACCAATGAGTTGTTCACTGTGCACCAGTCCAAGATTTCACCATGCACTAATGCAATATTACACCGCACACTAGTACAATATGTTTCCGCGCACTAGTGAAAGATTTCTCCATGCACCAATGCAAGATTTCGCCATGCACCAGTGCAAGATTTTGCCATGCACCAGTGCAAGATTACGCCGCGCACCAATGCAAGATTACGCTGCACACCAATGCAAGATTTGGCCGTGCACCTCCTGTATTTGTATACAAATGTTGATGATGAATAGATGCGTCTGTTGGGCTTCTGAGCCTACATGAGTTGCTGGTCAGCTTGATAATTATTGCATAATCAAAATAAATTCATATCTCCATAAATACTTATTGTAATCGAATGATCTTTAGATCAATCCTACACCTCTCGACGAGAGGAATTTAGGAAAAATATTATCAACCATGAATAAGGTGACCCACATGGAGTTTGCCCCTAGTTTCCAATTTTAACACTTCCTCTCAACTAGAGATAATTCCTTTGTCGATGGCTACTATTCATCCATCAAATGCACTACCCTGTATAGCTTGACCCTTGCTTTGTTCTGCTCTATTCTACCTACACTACTTTGTTTTGTTCTACCCTATTATGATCTTCTCTGCTTTGCTTTGTTCTGCTTTGTCTGAATTATGAAGAAGGAGAAATGATCGAGGATTTATCATACTGACTCAAATTCAGTCTCAGAGTTTGTACCACTGGTCCCAGACTAGTCCTCAACTGACCCGAAGTTAGTGTCATAGTTGGTACAACTCCTACCACTCGTCCCAAACCAGTATCATCCTCCACTAACTCAAAGTCAGTCTCAGAGTGTGTACCTCTGGTCCCAGAATAGTCTCAACCGACTTAAATTCAGCATCATAGTAGGTACCACTCCTACTACTGGTCCTAGACCAGTCCTCCACTAACCCAAAGTCAGTC
Source organism: Pinus taeda (assembly GCA_000404065.3). NCBI lineage: Eukaryota > Viridiplantae > Streptophyta > Pinopsida > Pinales > Pinaceae > Pinus > Pinus taeda. The sequence goes on from APFE031129566.1 coordinate 105,665, forward strand.
TCAAAGTATGTACCACTGGTCCTAGACCAGTCTCAACCGACCAAAAGTCAACATCATAGTGGGTACAACTCCTACTACTAGTCCGAGAGCAGTGATCCAGATTTAAATAGGAATGCAACAAATTACAGAGATAACCACAAACACAGATATGTAGTGGAAATAATACTTCATTTCATTAACGTAAAATAATGAAATATGCTTACAAATAGTAATGGAAATAAACCAGCTAGGGCGATGGTAGCTTATCTCTGAGAAGAGATGTGGCAGCTACATGCCTCTAAACTATCTTACAATGAGGCTCAAAGGCTTATTTATTGTTGAGAAACAATGGAAACCCCTATTTAAACATCCCAGAACCTAACCCTAGAAGATGAAATTCCAAATTCTGGGCCCCGTTTGGGTAAATAGGTACATCAATTTCCCAGGGTCGTAACTTTGGCATACGATCTCCGTTTGACGCATACAATAGCTCGTTAGGAAGATATTTCTGAGCACTACCAATTTCGGAAGGGTAACATCAGTCCATGGCCCCATGTTGCCCCCAGATTTCCCAAAGAAAATTGTTTAGGGCCTCAAAACGGCTCCAGAGGTTCAGGACCCAAGAAAACTACTAAAAATAGTAAATTGTGCTACAATTACGGAAACTGAAAAACTCAAAGAGATAGTTGTGGGGGTCTAGATGGGATAGGTGGGTGGTCACCAAAATCCACCTGGATCATTTCTCCCCCCTTAGGAAGTAATGGTCCCCATTGCATTGAGTTCCTCCCTAAGATTAGGAAGCTTCTGCTAAGCTGGGTCTCTGGTGAGTTGTTCTACAATCTCTGATGTGTCCAGAAATGGTGGTAAGCATGGTTGACGATGGTCCACATTGAACACTTGGTGCAAGCGAAGGAATGGAGGAATGTTGTGCTTCAAAGCATTATTTCACGTAGCCTTGGTACTGGTGTAAGGACCATGTTGGAGTGGTATGCGTTTCTGATGGGTTCTGGTAAGGCATTCTCTCTGCAGATGTAACCAAACTTTTCGCCTGCCTGAAACTTGTGTGGTATCCCTATGGGTGAGGTGAAGTTGTGCCTATGTTCTGTTATGACCGTATCCCTTTAGAGCTGCTGTTGCATGGGGGAATTCTTTGCAGGGGTCATGGATGTAGTAATGATCTTCCCCTTACTTTGGGAGTGAACCAGACAGATGGATTTCGTAATCTAGGAGCTGAGCTTGCTGCCTTTCTTAGAAGTGATCAAAGAGGTGGTAGTATGTGGGGCTACCTCCAATATCCTTTATAATAAATTATCCAAAGAAATAAGGACAACACGAGGCCTTGACTCATACACAACATGTCGCCTCCATAAGTATGGCTAGCCTAATAGTACATCACAAACATCTAAAGGTGTAACATCACACAATACCTTGTCTATGAAGGGCTTGATGCTATAGGGAAGGTGGCACTGATGATAAACTTTGAGATATTGTCCTTCATGAAGCCACCAGATACTGTACGACTGTGGGTGTCGTGTAGTCGTTAGGACCAATTTCTTCATGACCTATGTTGAAATTAGGTTCTTTTGGCTACAACTGTCGATAATGAATTACAACGGTGAACCCTTCACCCACATCTATGAGTGGAAAAGACGTTCCCACTCCTCTGGATCTTTGAGCTCATTTTTCTAGATCTTAGCGGTGGCAACAGTGGCGCTGGGATCCGTATCAATGATCTGCTTCCCTTTTCCATTCCCCTTGTTGGGTTATGGCTCAAGGTTAGAACATGCATCTGATTCGGAAGCCTTCAACTTAGCCACTAACGACTGCTTGGTTTGACACTCACTTGTGTTATGAGTGGGACCCTTGTGGGACTCACACCACTTTCTTGTGTCCTTCAACTTTGTGGTGTTGTTCTTTTCTTGCGGCTTTGACGGGTTGTCTTGGGTCACTCCACCATGGCTTTGTCCTTTGGTCTTTATATTTGTAGATCCAAAGTCTTGCTTCTTCTGTTTGAACTTTTGCTCAATTTTGACAGCGTATTGATACGTTGTGCCGAGCGAGGAGATGTTTAGGAATTCCCTCTCTTCCTAGATGTATCTATGTAGGTAGCCGTAGTATTTGAGTACCAGATGCAGATCCAAATCTTTGATACTCAACTATGTACAAATGGTATGAGAAATGTTTGTGAACTCAGGCACATCTTGGTCTCGTCGTTGCTACAGTGTGGTCCATTTGATGTATTTGTGCTCATAGATTATGACAAGGTAGTACTGCTCCTTGATGGCATCTCGGAATGAATCCCAAGTGGGTGTAGTTTAAAATAGTGAGGTTGTACTTTCATTCTTCTGCTCGTAGTAGGTTTCCCACTAGTCCTTGACATGGGGGGCTACTTTGAGAAGAGAGAAAACAATCTTTTCTCGACTTGAAAATTCATGAAGAGAAAAACAACCATCTAGCAGATTTAACCATTTGCCTATGGCATCTCCATCTATTTTACCCTTGAAGATGGGGATTTCAAAATTAACTTATACCTTAAACAGTTTGGCATTTTTAGAGTAGCTATTGGGAGTTGATGCATTGCCTCTGGGTAATCGTTGAAAGATCTGCGCAAAGCTATCCATCATTGTGTTCCTTTGCTGCTTGAGGGCTTCTTCGAGCAAGATTTTGATAGGATCCCTTGCCCCCTCATCTTTCTTCTCATCCACCATGGGAGTCCATCGGCATTTGTGACACTAGTCTTGCAAAGGTTTGACCAGTTCAAGCCCTAACTCCTTATATCCCAACCTCATTGGGTACATGCAAAGAAAAACAGAGAAAAAGCAGACCGCTCTGATACCAATGATCTATATTTAAACAAGAATGCAACAAATTACAGAGATAACCATAAACACAGATATGTAGTGGAAATAATGCTTCATTTCATTAATGTAAAATACTGAAATATGCTTACAAACAGTAATGAAATAAACCAGCTAGAGCGATGGCAGCTTATCTCTAAGAAGAGATGTGGCAGCTACATGCCTTTGAACTATCTTACAATGAGGCTTGAAGGCTTATTTATTATTGAGAAACAATGGAAAATCTTATTTAAACATCCCAAAACCTAACCCTAGAAGACGAAATGCCAAATTGTGGGCCCCGTTTGGGTAAATTGGTACATCAATTTCCCGGGGTCATAACTTTGGCATATGATCTCCATTTGACACGTACAATAGCTCGTTAGAAAGATATATCCGAGAACTACCAACCCGAGAAGGGAAACATCAGTACATGGACCCATGATGCCCCCATACGTCCCAAAAAATGTCGTTTAGGGCCTCAAAATGGCTACGAAAGTTCAAGATCTAAAAAAAATGCTAAAAATAGTAAATTGTGCTACAATTACAGAAACTGAAAACCTGAAAAAGGACAGTTGTGGGGGTCCAAATTGGATAGTTGGGTGGCCACCAACATCCACCTCGATCAAATAGTCCTCCACTGACTCGAAGTCAATCTCAAAGTATGTAGCACTAGTCCTAGACTAGTCTCAACCGACACGAAGTCAACGTCATAGTGGGTACAACTCCTACCACTAGTCCTAGACTAGTATCATTGATCCCAGATCAATGAAGGTCATCCTAACATAAGGTGTATGGTAGATAGAACGTGGATCCATCGATACTACTACTATCCCTATCCTCATTTACCTACTCATTGATCAGATGAGAGGTACTTCCCATGAGTCCTAGACTTCATGGGTAGGATGCCTCGACAGGAGAACTAATCAACCATGTCCTCACAGGAGAACTAATCATCCTGCTACACAATCGTCATGGAGAACACATAATCCAAACCTCACATGAGACCTAATCATCCTACTACATAATCATCATGGGGAACACATCATCTAGACCTCATAGGAGAACTAATCATCTTGCTACATAATCATCATGGAGAACACATCATCGAGACCTCACAGGAGAACTAATCATCCTGCTATATAGTTTCCATGTGGTGTTATAGGGAAAGTTTTGATTCTCTTACCCTGTGATCATATGTCACTCCAAGAAGTACCTTGTACCCCCCACCGGGAGCTACAAGAGCTCCATATATCATACAGGACCCTCATCAAAGGGTATTTGAATGACACTAAGTCATTCTTAGAATGTCAGAAATTTTACTTTTCCTAGGGGCTTTGTCATGATGTCGGTGACCTGTTCATCTGTACCAATATGTTGGAGCCTTATTTATCCTCCCTGCACCATATATCAAATATAGTGGTACCTAATATCAATATGCTTGGAGTGATCATGAAATACGAGATTCTTTGATAAACAATCCCACTCTAGTTATCACACAGGATCACAGTGGTATCCAATGTAAATCCAAACAGCTCACTGAGGATCTTTTGCAACACAACTACCTCACTGGAGGCCATGCTTGCAACAATATACTATGCATCAGGGTGCTCAAAGCCACCGACTTCTACTTCCTACTCATCTAGGATATCGAAGCAGATCCGAAAGAGAAACAACACCCAAAATTTCTCTTGTGATCCACCACACTACCTACCCAATCAACATTAGTATACCCAAGTAGTCTCACGTCTCTAGTAGTGTATCTTAACCGATAAGTAATTATGCCACAAAGATATCTCAACGAATTCTTGGCACCAATCCAATGTATGTGGTGAGGTCCAACCATGTGTTGACTCAACGTGTTGACTGCGAAGCATATATCTCGATGGGAGTTCACTAAGAACATTAATGCTTTGACGAGTTGATGATATTCGGTGGCATTTTGTAAAACATGTTCAGCAGCGCTACCGCTTAACTTCTTAAAGTCAAGCTCCATTAGGGTAGTTACAAGTTTGCAATCCACCATAATAAATCTTTCCAATATCTTCACCACATATTTTCCTTGAGACAGGGAAATTTCCATTGTCTTCTGTGAGACTTCAAGTCCTAGGAAATAGTGCATCAGTGCTAGGTCCTTCTTTTCAAATTCAGAAGTCAACTCCCTCTTACATTTGTTAATGAGAGGGTCTGCACCTATTAGAATGAGATTGTCAACATACGACACTAGTATGAGAGGTTTGTCATCTTCAACCTTAAATTGAAGGTTGGGATTGGCTTCACTCCTAGTGAATCTCGGCTTCATCAAGTAGTTATCGATCCTCTCATACCATGCTCGGGGGGCTTACTTCAGCCCATAAAGGGCCTTCTTCAATCTACACACATGATATTTTCGATCATAAATCTCAAATACTTCTGGTTTCTCCATGTAGACCCCTTCTTTGATCGAACCATGCAAGAACATCGTCTTAACATGCATATGATGTAGTTTCCATCATTGTGAAGCTGCAAGGGCTATGATCGAGCAAATGGTGGTATATCTCGCAACATGTGCAAATATCTCATCATACTCTTTTTCTTTTAGTTCCTTGGTGTCAGCTTCTTGAGAGATCCTTACAGTGGGAAGATTGTTCACCTTGTTGAGAGCCATATCTTCATCAAAGGTGGCATCATGAATAATCATGACTTCCCTTTAATCGGCTACATAGATTCTATAACCCTTAGTATTTTCACCATAGCCCACAAACATTCCTCTCTTTCTAGATGCACCCAATTTATTCCTTTTCTCTTTCAGCACATGAAAATATACGGGGCTTCCCAAAATTCTAAAATGAGATATGTCAGGTTTCTTGCTGGTGAACATTTCTTCAGGAGTCTTGGAACCCTATGGCCATCAATTTTGTACATATACGGTGGTTCTTGCAGCTCTGGCCCAAAGAAACTTTGGAAGTCTTTGATCATGGAGCTTGGCACAGACAACTTCCACAATCATATGGTTCTTCCTTTCTACCACACCATTATATTCATGAGTATATGGTGTAGTAGTCTCCCTCTTAATGCCAACCTATTTACAAAATTCATGAAACCCGTTAGATTCATATTGAGTTCCATTATCAATATTTAAGATCTTGGTCTTAATTTTTGTTTGATTCTTGATCAAGGCTTGAGATGTGTCACAAGACATGACACCTAGCGCACTTCCTCCGACCTAATATACTGAATCAAATCAAAACGCAAGAGTGAAGGCATCTTTATTATTTAATTTTTCATGCGCATACCTTTCCATTGATGAAAGCCACCTTGTAGCCTTTGTCTTCCATTACCGAAAAGGACACCAGGTTCTTTTTGAGGTCAAGTACATATAATACATCCTGTAAGTGGATTGTATTACCTTGATTCAATTTAAGAGATACATTGCCTACACATTTCACGAGATATTTCATATTATCTCCAAGGACAATTTCGAGGTTAGTTTCTCTCTCTATTAGATTATGGAGAACTTCTTTGTAACTAGTGAAGTGCCTTGAGGCACCATTATCAATAAGCCAAATTCCCAGCGAGTCTGAAGGAGCAGAGGTAGATAGAGAAGCTGGAAGATAATATTCATTGTGCTTATTGTCAAAAGTGTTAGATTGATACCCATAATTTCTAGCCTTCATGAATGATTGTCCTCTTCCTTGACTTCCACCACTCCTTTTACATCTACTATTAGATTTGTCATTCCTTTAATAGCCATGAGAGGGATTTTGATCATCGTCCTGTTGTGAGTCCCTTCTATCAAGGCACTCCCTTGTGTAGTGTCCTTCTTTATCGCAAATGTAACATTGTCCTTTTCTTCCACCCTTAGGTCTAGCCTTTCCTTTTGATTTCGTTACTTTTCCATTTGTTCCTGATAGCAGCGAGTGCATTCAATGGAGGCTCAACAATATTGCCTCTCACATGGTCCAACACTCCTTGATCTTCTAAGGTTAGATCGAGAGACATATTCCATCTGTGATAGTTAGCTTTCTCACAGAGCTTGTCTTCAACAGGGAAGAGTGTTGAGGACCCCATAGTTCTTTTTAGGATAGCCTTGCCAACCTTCTCTTCGGTGATCGCTCTTACTCTTGCTTAGGATTTGTCTTCACCTTAGCTCTGATACCATGTTAAGATATGGTATGTTCTATGCTTAGAGTAGTTTAATTCTTTTTCTTATTATTATCCATAGATTAGCAATCACATGTACATTAAGTAAAGTGCAGATAAAACATTAAATGATCGACAACAAACAATCCAAGGCAAGAGACACAAGATGTGGCAACTAGCGAGGGACAGACCCCAATATGGGGAAACCCTTTGATCAAATCTTCCTTTATCTTCAATAATTCAGAAAAGAGAAATAGTACAAAGATCTTATTTATATCAGCAGCAACAAACCCTAGATTAGCACTAAACTAGGGCATCAAACCCTAGATCAAACTTGTCAAGTCTCCACCAATGAGTTGTTGACCGTGCACCAGTGCGAGACTTCACTGCGTACTAGTGCAAGATTTCGCCGCACACCAGTGCAAGATTTCACCTCGCAACAGTGCAATATTTTTCCGTGCACCAGTGCAAGATTTCACCGTGCACCAGTGCTATATTTCACAGCACACCAGTGCGAGATTATGCTCCGCACTAGTGGAAGATTACGCCGTGCACTAGTGCAATATTTTGCCATGCACCAAAGAGAGAGAGAGATGTGATGATCAGTGTCTGTCCAGATGAGGAAAAGACCTCTTGTATTTATATACAAATGTTGACGATGAATAGATGCGTCTGTTGGGCTTCTGAGCCTACATGAGTTGTTGGTTGGCTTGATAATTATTTCATATTCAAAATAAATTCATATCTCCATAAATACTTATTAGAATCGGATGATCTTTAGATCAATCCTACACCTCTCAATGAGTGGAATCTAGGAAAAATATTATCAGCCATGAATAAGGTGACCCACATGGAGTTTGGCCCTAGTTTCCAATTTTAACAAAACCTAAGTGACAAACCAATAATTTCCTATGTTGTAATTCCAAGTGATAAGGTACAATCTATTTAGATGTGAAATGCATGTAATAACTTTACAAACAACCAATTTAAGTTTCAGCTTGTAATAACAACATTTCAGAACCAACACTTGAATGCATTCATGCATTTATTTTCTTGAATCTGAAAGAGTAATCATTGAAACTGTCCATAGATTGTAATTGTTATGAAAATACCATGATCCTTGTGGGTTAAAGCATGAAACAGATAATTAAATATAAGTGACTATTCTTTAAATATTTTACAATCAGTGAATGACTAAAGGTTGACAAAGACCATTAATGATAATAGTCACACTTCATCTAAATTAAAGAAAAAGTATTGCAGGTCTTTCAAGTATTTCTAGACATACTATGGAATTGCCACTTTTGGTTCTGAATGAGAAAAATAAACAGTTTGTCAAATATTGCTATGAAAACCCAGATTTGCATTTTCTTTGTTGAAGTGGGCATAAAATGTGAAGAATAACTTATGCACACCATTTTATCAACCATTTAGAATGTAGTTCTACTCATCTATTCCTACCCATATAATAAGACATTTCAGTGCTAAAACTCACATAACATTGTTATAATGCACATAAGAACAGCTGGAATATATTGCGAAGCATTACAGATTGTTTATTTCTCACAAACACACACGTGAAACTTTCATTCAAGAAAATCAATACAAACTAATACACAAGCACGATTTTATTTTTAAACACTTTGGAAACAAACTTTTCACAACAGTAATATATCTATTATAGCAGCCCAAAGAAATGTTAAGCATGTGTTGTTTTAAATGTGCAACAAGAGAGGCATCCTTCCAGCAAACCCGTGATTCAATATATCCGTTGATATCAAGCAACCCAACATGTTTACACCTCAGAAGTATAGATTAATGCCCCTTTTCTAATGTATATGGAAAGCTAGAAATTGTCCTTGGCAGTAGAAAGCCCTTTAAATATCCAAACTGAACCAAGCTTCACTGCCTCTTAAAATTAGAGGGAATTTTCCTTGGAAGTACAAAGCCCTTTAAATATCCACATTGAACCAAGCCTCACAGCCTGTTAAACATAGACTGGAAATCACAGATTTATGGATAAAAGATAAAAATATACTTGTGCCTTATTCTAGCTTGGCATCCTAAACAAAGACATTTTTAAGTGCCTTGGATCATTTGAAGCAGGCCCATAATTAAATCTTGAAGGCAGTAACAATGGCCAGGACTATGAGATCAAGAAGAAGGCTTTGAAGCAACCTCCAGTGATCATGAAAGACAAAGGTATGTAGTCCTTAAGTTGGGGAAGAGTCAACCAAAAATGAGAGGATAGGTTACTTTGGTGACAGTGGTGACTATTTTAGTAGTTCCTTCCTGGGTTGCACTTTGTGGATTAGATATGTTTTCATTAAATTGAATGAAAACTATTATTAGCTCCACTATTAGCTCCTATTGGCTATTGATTTCTTTGTAATTCGTCAAGAAGATAAAAAACAAAAGGCTACAAAGGTAGTCCATGATACTATTGAAAATAATGAAAGTACCCTTCCTGTTACCAATCATCAGGCTATAGCCACCACTTCCATTAGTGCTAGAATAAATAGGGCTCATAGCAAGAAGAAGAGGAAGGAATGCCTTGTTAAAGCTGATTCTTCTAGTGATTTCTTGTTAACATTTAAGTATCAATTTAGAAAATTGCTTGTTGAGTTAGTTTATTTTGAAATAATAGGTTGCCTAGCTAAATGCAAAAGTTCACAACAAATAACATAGGGAGATGAAGATGTGGTGTTTATAACAAATTGATATCTCTTATATGTTTTTGCAATTTGGATGAGGTTTACCTTGAATTCAAATGAATAAAATAATATTATCCAATCTTCTTTTCATAGAAGCTAATTGGCAGCTATATGACCAGAGTTACAATAACCACTTTTGGACTCTTCTTGTGACAAGGAAGCCATAGAATTGTTATGACGTGGAGTTTACCTGGAGTTAGTTGGTTAAAAGTGAAAAATTATGAATAGGAACAATCCTACTAAAAGAAATATATAACAATGTTTGCAACTGCATTTACTGACGAATTCAATGCATGCCTCATTTTTTTCCATAATTTATCATTCGTATGCCTGAGCCAAAGTCTAAAACCTGCCATTGCCAGAAGTTGCTTCAAATACTAAATCAATATAGACATTAGTTGAAATTATACCTCCCCTTAAATGTGTAAAATAAATTATTTCAAAAGATTTAATCACTTCTTTATTCCAAAGGTTTAACATATTGATATTAATTGCCCTTGGATTATGACCTTATTCATAATGCCTAAGATGACCATTGAATCCCCATGGCACTTTATGCTTGAGCTCTAAGAAAATTGTAGACCAATGCCTAAAGCCACCCTTTTTGCCATGTTTTTGGAGTTGATTCAATCTTCCAAGTGAACTTGGTTATCAGTCATCCTCCTTGGTAGATAATGAAAGTCTTCCACCCTTTTCCACCCATTACCTATGGCTTCTCCAAGATAGGTTTCTTCACCTTACTAAGTATTCAATTATCTGTCCAAATCTTAGTGATTTGGCTTAGGTGTGAAAAATCTTTAGGGTTCTAATATAATTTGACCTTCCTCATTGAGAACTGGAAACCCAATCTAAACTAGGCATTGGTATAACTTTTTAAATAGGACACATAAAAGATGTCATGTATTATAAGTTATGAAACTTATGAAACTCCAAATCTACTCAATTCTACATTTTGTATCCAAATATGAATCTTATTGTAAGGAGGCCATCTAACTTATGAAACACTTCACTTACAATAAATAAAATACTTTATATATTTATTGAAGTGATATATATGCCTATTTGACCTCTTGAAACGTTTTATCCTCCACATATCTAATAGTATAGAATTAGTGTAACTAGCCTTCAGAGATGAAATGACAATATATTGTGAAAAAAAGAACAGTATAGCAGATCTACAATGCCTCTCCATCTAAGAAATTTAAAACTAACATGCTAGTTAAATTGAACTTGGACCATAATGCGAACTACGATGAGAAATATCTACCTTCATATTTGACAAATTACTAATCTGCTGAAGTGTGGTGTTTTGTTTTCTATGTTTCTAGAAGATCAATATGCATTCGTTGTTGTATTTTAGAATCTAGATAATCCATACATAAACATGTTGAAGGCTAGTTACTTGGTCCCAATTCTTTTCTGGAATCGTTTCAGTCAGTGCCAACGATTAGACATAGGCAAAAACAAAGTGATACTCTAGGGCTTTTACTTTTACTCATGCAACCCCAGTTTTCTTCAAGATTTGTTCATGCCTCATTTGGAGATGTTGAAATTGAAGTTTAACTGAAGGTTTTTCTAGGAGGTAAGCCACTATGAGAGAGAGATTCTGAAGCAAAGACATGCTTTTATTACTATCAAGCAAATCATAGTGAGAAATTGTAGAATTAAGAAAATCAATCAAGTTTAAGAAGTTTTACATATTTGGATACAATAAGGCTCAATAAGTTAGGCCTCTCCTTAGTTTTTATTTACTCCTATCTCCTAACTCTTCCCCTCTACCCCCATAGAAGATGTCAGTTCTTGACAATACAAACTTATTTTATAATATTTCACTTGGAAAAAAAGATATCAGATCATAGTATTGATTACCAGCTCATTGAAGGTGTTGAAGTGGCTAGCCTTCTATTTATAGAAACGTGTTTGGATTTAATAGGAAGAGAAAATTTGAAAATGAAGGATCATGCTTGCCAATTACTATCAACTGTTAACGACAGTTTGGATTATAAATGTCTTTTAGTCTTCTTTCGTAACAAAGTTATAGATATTTAATTCCTTTCTTAATTTGAGCAAATGTTTAACTTTATTTTGTGCAGGAATGAATGTTGACAAAAATAAATCAACTCTACAGTAAGGGGAGGGAGCATATCCTTCAAATGCAATTGCTGGTAGATGTTTAGGAAATTTTGCAAGTGCACCAGGGAAATCAATTTATGTGGAAAGTGGAAGTGGTGTATCAAGAGGTAGTGATGCAATAATTGCAACACCTTCCAGAAACAATAATATGGCAAGGGTACAACATTTAGATATTCATTAGCAGGACTTAGATTCTTTAGATACTTTAGGGTGAATCTCATTCATTACTCTATGTTGTTGGCTTCTTGTGGTTGCGTACTTGTCATGTTTGACATAGGGAATTATTGATAGGTTGTACCTTTGCACTTGAATAGCACAAAGAAGAGAACAAGAATTCCTAGAGTCAATGGTAGGGAGAAGGGTGAGAGGGATTCCGACAGTTCAGCATGAAAGGTGTATCCTCACAATTCACTTATTCTCTTTCTTTTTCTAACTGAAACTTTCTTTTGGTACATGTTGATGGATGCATGTCTTTATGTTGTTGGAGGTAATGGAATTGATATAAATCGATAGTAGATTCGTATGTGTTTGTTCTCGTAATGGCATTCATGGGGCAGCGAGGGAGATCAAATGCAGGGCAAGTGTGGACTTCTCTAGCCATGTAGAGAATGTGGGTAGCTAATATGTGAGGAGTTCTGTTTAATCCCTGTGGTTGACTAGCCCAGAAAAAATCTTGATCCACTAGCAAATAATGTTTCTGTTTGTTATATATGTTGTCCTTAGGGCATGCTTGTAATTATTTTTGTATTACACATTGGCCTCGGGGGTTTGTTTCACTTGCTGTCGATTGTTTAACTATGTCTTGTCAGTCAAAAGGTTGAGAGCAAGTGTCAAACCACATATAATGAGGTAACAACATGATCATAAAGACTACTTATTATTTAGCAATTGTTCCTTGTTTATTTGTTAAGTATGACTCCCATTTTTCTCTCGTCATCTTATCTTAATTAAATATTGAAATTCTAATATGAAGCATTTTTTAGCAAGAAGTGTAGAAGGAATCTCTAATTTTTTTTACCATTGCATACAAAATGCTAAACTGTAGTAATGCTTGACACATAGTACAATCAATGGGAGTTGTTACATCCCCATATCTTTGAAATCGATCAATATGACCAAATCAATGGTGATATGGCCGGGTAAGTAAAATGAATACTGGTTCAAGTGAAAGTCCTGGAAATGATATGCTGAGAATGCCCCCTAGGCACATGCTCCAACATGCAGTAGGAATGGATTCAATGAACCAGTGGCATGTAGAAAGTGTTAAATGGGACTCATCTCTCAGAGGAGTAGTGAACATGGATTCCCAAGGGAAAAAATTCTCTTGAACAGGAAAACTTTGTGCAGTCAAAGTTGGTTAGAACATGCTCACAAAATAGTTATATGAATGGGAGAGAGGTATTGAATTTATTCAGTCTATTTGGACTTGAAAGAAATATCTAATCTAGGAAAATTGTGGATCCTTGTAAGAAGTTCAACTTTTCATTATTGTGCGTCCTCTTATCTCAATTGAAAATACTTCATGCTTAGATTGTTGATATCATATGCTTGATTTGTTTGTAGCCGTTTTGTAGTAAGTAATTGTTTCTTTTGCAGGACATCTTGAATTCAAATTTATAAGTGACTTTAAGAGAAAATCTGGGAGGAGGATATCTGAAAGGATTTTCTATAAGTTATGCTTCTACAAACTCATCTATACTTAATAGTACCACAAACGTGTCTAAGTGTCTCGTTCAAACAAGCCAACATCTTTATTAAGGTAAGGTTTTGGTTCAAGTTTTTTTATTAAGTAATTTATCTATTTGTTGGTCCACAAAATTTTACTAGTTTTTAATATTATAATATCGCGATGTTCAATTTATGCTTATAAATTGTTTCTATCAAGCCAAAATTTTCTTGACCTCCTAAGAAAATCAGATAATTCAAAATAAAGTGACGCATTAAAGCGCACTATATTAGGAACTTCAATGTAGCTAGCTATAGTTTTCCCACAACATGCAACAAACTACCCCTTGTCTTATCTCACCATACCTATGCTAGGAGAGATTCTATTGGCCCTCAATTGGTGGCTCAACTTTCATGGAATGCTAGTAAGAAAGCAAGTTTTTCCTAAAGCTGTCGATCCATAAGGCAATCCTTCATCAAAATAGTCAATGCAGCTAGCTATAGTTTGCCCACAACGTGCAATAGGCTACCCCTAGTCTTATCTCACCATACCCTTGCTAGGAGATTCTATTGGCCTTCAATTGGTGGCTCAAATTTCATGGCACGCTAGTAAGCAAGCAAGTTTTCCCTAAAGCTATGGATCCATAAGGCAATCCTTCATTAATTAATCAATTTTAAATAATTATCTTTTAACAGTTTATTCAACACATTAGCAAAGCATGTTTGTTGACACATTAATATTAAAAGAAAGAAGTCAAAGTGAGAGATTCCATTGCTCTCCAAGAGTGTTGAGGTTTGGTGTAAATCATTGATCATTTTACAAACCATGGATGTAGTACTATTTTTGGAGGACGAGATATGAATTATATTTCATCTGATAAAGAAACATTAAGTGACTTACAAGCTACAAATAAATAAGTGATTCCTGAAATTTATGGAAATTGTCAGCTAAACATAATCGGGAATTACAGTATGCTTGGTTTTCTATCATTCAGTGCATCGCCATTTTGCAGAACAGAGGGTTGGGCTTCAATAGGTTTAGCAAAACAACTCTTGATCACCCAGTATTGGACCATGAATATTTGGTGCAAACTACTCAAGACACAGTGGAGAGTAGATAAGAAAGCTTGCCCTAGTGAGGTCATTCTCCCCATTGGCTATAGAGGCTCAAGTTCCCCATACCTATGAATTAGCAATGACTAAATCCGATTGCAACCCATAACACCATTGGTGGGCTATTGACATCCACAACCCATGGAACAAATTCCTAATAATCCATATTGATGAGATATGCATAACAACTAGCATTGTGTTGGGCAACTCCAATACCAACATCATTGGTAGGAATGGAGAGAGGAAATTTTATAGCCTGAGAAGTGATTGTAAAATATTACAAAATATATATGTTTAACTGTAGGCAAACACACAACTGTGTCATTTCAGCATCAAGATCCATACATTAATTCAAGCCACAATGGGTAGATATTGCAACATTAAGGTTTTCACATGGGTAGATTTCCTAGGAATCCTAATGGAAATAATAAATTCATATCAGTTTCATGTAATTTTAGATACTGCAACAATGATTTGACCAAAATAACCTTGTTGTGAAAACAAGCCAATATACCACTTCAAAATAAGCTTAAGTATGTTATTAGGAACAAATAAAAACTTACAAATTCCTTTGGGAAATCTATGGGAGAGTGCTTGTTCCTCCCAACTAGCAAGCTCGCACCACAAACTCCTCTCGAGCGTAGACTTCTTCCTTCTAGGAATAACATCTTCTGTATTCCCTTACTAATATTTTATAAATTTTTACTAGTAGATTTTTCCTAGCAACTGCTTTTAGGGTTTTCCTTTTACCAGGCTTTTTCTTTTAACTAGGATCAGTGATGCTAGGACATTATTAGAAATTAGATTTTTATCTAATTGCTAACTAGATTTTTATTAAATTAGAAATGATATTTTTATCAAATTATAGATTAGATTTCTATCTAGTTTCTAATTGGTAAAGATCTACTGCTTTTCTTTTAACTAGTATGGGTGATGCTAGGACATCATTTTTATCTAATTTCTAATTAGATTGTTATCAAATTAGAAATTAGATTTTTATCAAATTTCTAATTAAAAATTAGATTTGTATCAAATTTCTAATTAAAAATTAGATTTTTTTATCTAATTTTTAATTGGTAAAAGTATGTTATTGTTTGTATTATGTTATCATATAAAAATATGTTGATGTTTATATTTTGTAATTATGTAAAAAGAGAAATGCTTTTTTAGAAAAAAAACATGAAGTGGGAAAAACAATGGCATGAAGTCTTTTATAATTGTTTTTCAGTGAGGTCCTTTATAAACAACAATAGGTTTTTACCAATTAGAAATTGGATTTTTAACAAATTTGTAAATATTTTTTATATCATTACAAAAGATAAACAACAATAGATTTTTACGTAATTACACAACACAAACAACAACAAATTTTTACCAATTAGATAATTACATGATAATTGGCAAAAAATTTGTTGTTGTTTGTATTATGTAATTATGTAAAATCTGTTGCTATTTATGTTTTGTAATTATATAAAAAATAACATTTAGAAATTTGGTCAATCTACTTTCTAATTGGTAAAAGTATGTTGTTGTTCATATTATGTAAATATGTAAAAATCCATTGTTGTTTATATTTTGTAATTATGGAAAAAGGGTAATGTTTTTTTAGGAAGAAAACATGAAGGGGGAAAACAATGGCATGAGGTCCTTTATAAACATGATAGCATAAGAGATGAACCATTTTATCACCTAGGATTGGAGTATTTGATTCCAAGAAATAAAGAAATTGTCAAAACAGAAATTGTCACTTGGATTTTTAACTAAGTTGTTTGCAAATTCTGCGCTAGAGAGCCATTATGAGATTATTCACCTACAATCCTTTGTTTTTTAGGGAGAACATCCTTTCCTATTGATCTCTTCTACTTTGGGGATATCACAAGTGGAGAAGGAGGTGCAAGTGGATTGGAAAATGTAAGCTTACATTGTTTTTATTGAATAATTACATAATATAATATGTTTTATTTTTTGTGTTAGGTTTGAAGTTAGAATTATAATTTTTTAATTATACTTTGTGGTAAATCATTTAAACTTGGATAGGGAAAGAATTTGATAACAGAGTCCTTGCTTGAAGATGCTTTTGGGACAGAAGGACTTAAAAAATTTCATGCTTTGGATGCTGAATCCATAATCCATTTTCTTAAGACAAAATCTCCTGAAGCTAATCAACTAGGTCCAGGTAGTCAACAAGATTTACAAGAATCAATAAATTCCCCATCCTCTCCTGGATCAAGAAAAAAATCGAAAAAGGTGTCATTAACATCAAACACCAATAATGAAGAACATTGTGGTCAGACATCTTGTGTGATGGCAACTCTTGGGACCATAAATTCTTATTCATCCTCAGCGTATGCATCATCTATTGGCAGTTCAGGTACCAAGATAGAGTATGACCCTGTTTTAGGGGAGAGGAGAATGACAGATGCAGGAAAACAATTCTTAAATAGTCTAAATGACTCATGCCTTCAATGATTTAGAGATCATCTTCACCTCACATTCGCCAAGATTCCACTTCACCTAAAAGAGATGGTGGTACAGGACATAGAGAATGAATTTGGTACTGGTTGGTCGGTTAAGAAGATAAAATTGCAAATGTTGCTCAACTGTAATAGGTTTGGTTGCAACCAAACAAGAGAAATTATGAAAATGACTCAAGATCAAAGGCTGAAATAAAGACTATTTGACATACCTTTTAAAGTATGGAAAGAACTTGTAAAATCATATGAAAATTTGGATGAAAAAAGAAAGGTTGGCGATGAAAGCATTTAGGTATTGATTTTTTCATTAAATATTATTTAGAATGTATTAATACATATAAGTATCTTAGATGTGTATTTGTGTGAAAATAAATTGAATTGGTTTATGTTTAAGGACAAGGCATCGAGGGCGAGGTTAACCAAGACAAAAGTCACTCATCGTAGTTGCCAGAAAGGTTTAAAATCACTGATAATAACTTTTTTAAGTATATTAAACATGTGATATTTTTTTAATAAAATTTGTACTAGAAGAAAGTCATTGTTATCTAATTTCTCCCTATTTATTGATTGAAAGGAACTAAAATATGGAAGACCTCCAAATCATTTGGAAAAGGAGTTGTTGTAGCAAAAGAGATCGGTTGAATTTGTTGTTTGGATGGACTATATGGTATGTAATGTTAATTGGATTTTCAATATACTTTTGAACCATATTTTCATTTTATTTTTTAGTACTATTAGATATTATATCTTACCTCATTTTATGGTTAGCATTGTATAACAAAAACATGCATTGTGTTATGTAATTAATACTAACATGTAATATTGATTTTTTTTTTCCAGAATGCTATAGGTAATGATTGCCAAGACGATGATCACGATGATGATCCAAACTATGCTCAACATATATTAGGACATGATGAGGATGAGGATCACGGTGGTGAAGGAGGAGATGATGATGATAGTTGTGGTGTTGGTGATGATGTGGATGAGACTAATTAGGATGGTCAAGATGATCATAAGGATGATATTGGTGGTGGTAGCTAGGCATCCACATGCATTGTTTTTTATGAAGAAATTATTGTGTAGAATGACATTGTTATGTTTAGATGGGTGTTGCGAATTTACCCTATATCAATGAAACATTTTGATTTGGTAATGATATGATGAGTTTGATTTGATTAAAGATGATGATGATATTATCATTATTATATTTTATTTGATTTATATATTGGAAAGTATCATCATTATTTTGATAGAGAATTATAATGTATGGTGATGTTACCATGCTTGGATGTATGTTGTTAATTTATCATAGAATAATGATATTCATGAAATATTGTGATATATTAATCATACTTGAATTTTAGTAGTTTTGATTAAAAATAATACTGATCTTATTAGTATTTTGTTGCTATTTAATACATGTGTTGAAAATTGTCAATGAATCATTATATATTGTGAAATTGTTATTTTTTTGGATGGATGTTCTCCATTTCCCTTAAATTTCTTTACAAACGATTTTGAATTGTGATATATTTTTTAATGATATTTAGAAACTATGATATATTTCACTATGCAATTGAAATCAGTAAAATGAATCTATAAAGGGGGTCATATATGTAAATAAAATTATAATCTACATAAGAAGTCAAATGCGGATGTAACCATGGATGAAAAATTGAAAGTAAAATTGGATGTTAAACTAGGAATTCATACAAAATGCAAACAATGACATACAAAGTGTTTTAAACTAGATGTGAAAAATTGTGGAATAGTTGACAGAAAGAAGGGAACAAAACATGGCATAGAAAAGGATATCAAATTGGGCAAAAACGGGGACACATCAATGGACACAAAATTAGATGCAAAAAAAGATAGACAACTACATGTAAAATAAGATGCAAAGTTGAGTGATGAAAAGAAGCAAAAAATGTTACAAATTAAGATGCCAAATGATGATGCAAATAATGGTGTAAATTTGGGATGCAAACCTGGGTGCAAAAGAGGAAAAAAAGGTTGTAAGAAAATACATAAAACAAGATGGAGAATGGGGCTGAAAAAAGATGAAACCAAGGATGCCATATTGGATGTAAAAAATGATGCATAATCAGATGAAAATTTAGGCTCAAACTTAGACACAAAATTATATGCAAATGTGGACACAAAATGAGGCTGAAAAAGATGCAATTTTGGATGGTGAAAATTATATAAAACTAGACACCAAAAAAAATGAAAAATTAGATGTAAAAGTGGGCATAAATAATGGTGCAACATTTGACCCATAAGTAGAAACAAAAAATGGTCCAAAAATGGGCATAAGAATAGCTAAAAATTGGATGCAAAAAATGATGCAAAACTTGGTGCAAAAACAAATACAAAAGTAGATGTAAAAGGTGGCTCTAAGTTGAATGTACCATTAGACACAAAATAAGATGCAAAGGTGGACGCAACACATGACTCAACATACGATGCAAATATAAATGCAAATTTTGATGCTCAAAATGATGTAACATTGGATGCAAGAAATGGTGTTAAAAAGGATGCAAAATTGGGTACAACAAATGACACAAAATATGGTGCAAAATGGGATGGGAAAAATGGAGACAAATCAAATGTAAATGTGGACATAAAAGATGGTCTAGAGAAAGATGCAAAAATTGGGACAAAAATGGATGTAAAATTTGGTGCTAAATCAAATTCAACACATGGTGCAAAGATAGACACCAAAGCTGGTGCAAAAAGAGGTACGAAATTAGAAGCAAAAACTAGAGTAAGACTAGATGCAAATCCTGGTGTAAGACTAGATGCAAAAACTGGCACAAAATGGATGTAGAAAAAGACGTTAAATTGGATGCAAAATACGATGTAAAATTGATGCAAATGATGGCGCAAAAATTGAAGAAAAGAATGACACAAAATAGGAAGAAAAAGATAGTGAAAAATAGATGCAAAAAATGACACAAAGCTAGAAGCAAAACCTGTCATAAAATAAGATGCAAATCTTGCTTCAAAATTTGACGCAAAAAATGATGCATAGTTTGGTGTAAAAAATGATACAAAATCTAGCATGAAAAAGGATGCAAAATTAGGCACAAAAAAGGATGCTTTAAAAATTGTACAATAGAGCCAGATTTAGTGCCAGGTTGCTCATCACAATTATAAAAAAGATGCAATAAAATATGACGCTAAATCTGGTGAAAATCGTTCATTTCATTGTAGTGTTCCATGGAGGAAGGGATAAAGGATTGGGGTTCATTCATCTCCTTCCTCATCTAAATGTGAGCTCAATCAACTTGGAAACTTCCATAACCATCCATTGGATGAGGAATCCAATGGGTTCATTTAAAAAATTTGATGAATCTTGTTCAATGCAGGTGAAACAAAGGCTAACTGCACTGCAGTGCACCTAGTCAGTGCAATTCGTGCATTGCAATCTAGCCTGATAAAGGGCCACTTGCACTAATCTCCTTAGTGGCATTTTTTGGATGAATGGTGACATGGAAACTCTTGGGAGGCAAGCATGATGTCGGTTGACCTCATTAGGGAATGAAAACAATTGAATTACGGATTGATGAACCCTAATAGTATTGATTTGGAAGTCAGGATTGATGTGCCCAAATTGACTTGTGTCACCAAGAAACCAAATCAAAAGACGAAGATAAGGAAGCAAAATGGGAAAATAGGAAAGATCAAGCATGTGGGTTGATAGGGATGTCTATTTCTCCAAACCTTAGATTCTATATCGCAGAACTTGATACTCCTAATGAAGCAATGAATCAGATCATTAAATTTTTTGGAATTAAAAATGAACTCAGAGTCCATCAACTCGAAAATGAGTTGCTTACATTGGACCCCAATAATTTTTCTTCCATTGAAAATTTTTTGTCCAAGTTTAAGACCCTTATACTTCTTTTGGAAGGTGATAAGTTTAAGAAAGAAGATGGTAAGCTTATTTATTCCATTCTTACTAAGTTGGGACAGACCTACTCTATGTTTGTTTCCACCTTCCATGCTATAAGAGAAGCCTTTGTTTCTCAAGTACAAGACTAAAAGTCCCCTTCTTTGATGCCTTTTGTGATTCTTTAATAAGAGAACAAGAAAAACTCTTACATCTTGGTCTTCTTAATCTTGGAAACTATTCTAAGAATGACTTATCTGCCCAACAACAACCAAATTAAAAGAATCCCAAGAATTTGTATCCTAAAAAGAATGTTCCGAAACCAAACAAGGGTCCTAAGCCATTTCAGTCTCAAAATGAGAAATCATTTCAACAAAATGATAAGAAGAAAAAAACAAAGGGAAGAAGACTGATATACATTTCCACTTTTGTAATCAACATGGCCACTTAGAATCCAAATTCTTTAAGAAGATGGAAGCCTTGGAAGCAGTAATGAAGAAGCATAACATCCATTTGGAGCACTCAACAATTTGAAATTCATCTTCAAGGATAACACTTTCTCCATGTGGTTTTAAAGCATCTTGATCTCGATATGCAATAAATGTATCTTCTTCTTCTCCTTTTCATGATTGACTCATTGATTCTGGAGCTTCTTATCACATGGCCAAAAAAAAGCCATATTTTCTTCTTTAAATGATTGTAACAAAAAAAATATATGTTGGTGATGATAGATCTCTTAGTGTTGTAGGGACTGGAACTATTCATATAGACTATGGTCAATTGAATGATGTATTATGTGTTCAAACATTATCCTGCAAACTTCTATCTGTATATCAGATAACTCATTCAGGTGAAGGTAAAATCATTGAATTTTCACCTCATGATGTTGTAATTAAGGACCTAAGAGGTCCTAGACAGATTTTAGCTAATGGAATTACTAATGATTCTACAAGGTTGTATAAGTTTAACAACTTTGAATCATCAAATCTTCCCTCGGTATTTGTTTCTCATAATGATGAAGTGAGCAAACTTTGGCATGAGTGATTTGGTCTCTTAAACTATCGCTCCCTTCAGAATCTATGTAAGGAAAATATGGTGACAGGTCTTCTAATGGTATCTTGCAGAGATGGTGTTTGTTCTAGATGTGTACTCTAAAAACATCATAGAGATAGTTTTGAAAAATGTGCCTCTTTGCATGCTTTAGCCCCTTTACAACTTATGCATAGTGATTTATGTGGTCCACTTCTAGTTGTTTCATTCTTAGGCTACAAGTATTTCTTAACATTCATTGATGATTTCTCCATACACACTTTGGTATACATCTTAAAACTCAAGATTGAAGTATTTAACATGTTCTTGGCCATTAAGGCCTTTGTTAAAAAACAATCTAGACATCAAATTCTTAAGATAAGATTTGATAATGGCGAAGGATATGTTAACAAAAAATTCATCAAATATTGCACTGAGAATGGAATTGAAATGCAACATACTGTTCCATATACTCCACAATAAAATGGTGTAGCTGAAAGGAAGAATCACACCTTAAAGGAAATGGTTGATTATATGCTTCAATCTAAAGGACTTAGTCTTAATTTTTGCACATAAGCAGTTAACTCTACAAATTACATAATAAATCACACTCCTACTAAGGTTTTAAAAAATTTCACTCCAAAAGAAGCATGGAGCTCAATTAAACCAGATGTAAGTCACTTTCATGTTTTTGGAAGTGAAGCATGGGCTGATATTCTAGATGAGAAACATAAAGCTTTAGAACCTAAGAGTGAAAAATGTATTTTTGTTGGATATTATGAAGATGTAAAAGGATACATACTTATTCCACTTATGTCCAAAAATGGTATAATTAGAAGAGATGTAAACTGTGCTGAAAATATATTGGCCTACGAGCCTAGTTCAATGGATATGCCACCTCTCTCTATTCCTTCTACTTCTGGAAATATTTCTTCTTTAGATGATGACAGTGAGGATTACAATCCTCCCCCGCCCTCTCAGGATTCTCCTTCAGCTCCTCAACTTCCAAAATGGGTTCGTGCTACTCGGGATGCAGCAGGTACTCTTGCCGGTGATCCTAGAGATCAGCAACATACACTTTCTTAGTTCAATAGAGGCTCTTCTTTACTAGCTCAAGCTTCATCTAATTATGATCCTGACACCTTTGCAGAAGCTTCAGGCCTTCCATATTGGGACGCAGGTATGTATGAAGAATATTGTTCATTATTGGAAAATGATACATAGGACCTTGTTCCCCTTCCAAAGGGATGAAAATTTGTTAGATGCAAGTGGGTTTACAGAACCAACTATGGACTAGATGGAAAAGTTGATAAACATAAAGCTTTTCTTGTTGCTAAGGGTTTTTCATAGTTGAAGGGATTGACTATACTGAAACCTTCTCCCCTGTTGCCAAAATGAACTCTATCCACCTTGTTCTTTCCCTTGCTACCTCTCTCAAGTGGGAAGTCCATCAGATAGATTTTAAATTTGCGTTGTTGCATGGGGAGTTGCATGAAGAAATCTATATGGAGTAACCTACTAGCTTTATACAAACAGACTCCAGCCTTGTATGTCGGCTTAATAAATCCCTTTATGGTCTCAAGCAAGCTCCTTGGGCTTGGTATGCCGAAATGGATAGCTTTCTTTAAGAAATTGGATTTTCTAGGTGTCATTCTAACAATACTATCCACACCAAGAAAGTGCGCAAGTCTCTTATCATTCTTGTTCTTTATGTTGATGATCTTATCCTTACTGGTAGTGATCCCAACCTTATAAACCATGTGAAGTCCAGCCTTAAAAAGAAGTTTGAAATGATAGACTTGGGACACTTGCATTATTTTCTTGGTCTTCAAGTATTTCAATCAAGGGAAGATATTTCCCTTTCCCAGTCCAAGTATGCATGTGATCTCCTATGCCATTTTTACATGGAAGACTGTATGCTAGCCCCTTCTCCCTTTCATTTTGGAGCCAAAATTTTAGTCACTTGTACTTCCCCTGAAGTTGATGCTACCTTATACCATTAACTTGTAGGAGAAGTTTTGTATCTGAGCCATACTCGTCCTGAACTTTCCTTTGATGTTGGCCTTATTTCTCGGTTTATGAGAAACCCACATGAAAGTAATTGGAAAGAAGCTAAAAGAATACTTTGCTGTGTTCAAGGTAAATTTCAAATTTTGATTCGTTACATTGTAAAAGCATCTCCTCTATTAGTTGGTTTCACTAATTCTAGTTGGGCTAGTGACCGTGATCATCAGAATTCTACTGCAGATTATGTGTTCACTCTTGGTTCAGGAGCTATTACATGGGCTTGCAAGAAAAAAAGTTCCATTTCTCTTTCTTCAGAGGAAGCAAGGTATTGTGGTGCTATAGAAGCTAGTAAGGAAGCCCTATGGCTTCGTTAGATCTTGTCAGAGTTTAGCTTTCAACAACAACATCCGACTACACTTTGGTGTGATAATCAATGTGTCATTCAACTATGAAAATATCCAGTCCAACATCAACGCTACAAACAGATTGAACTACACATGCACCTCATCAGAAAGCTCATTCATGACCATGTTCTTGAAGTGCAATATTGTTCAACAGATGATCAAGTTGCAATTTTCTTTACAAAGGCTCTCACAGAGGCAAAGTTTACTAAACTTCAATTTATGGTTGGAGTTCAGGAACTTTTCACTAAGGGGGAATAGGCTCTAATGCCTCGTTCCTTCTCCTATTTTGTCATGTTTGTGCATCCTTCAATCCTATCCCAGGTTGTTCTTAAGGGAGGATGTTAGGATATCTTGACACATAGGAAATAGTTAAGTATAACTTGGTCCAACGTAGAGTAAGGTAAAGTGTGTTTCTTTACTATGTAATTTTGTAACTTACAATCTGACAGTCACGATATGTGGTGATTTAATGGTTCATTCTCTCCTCGGTATTACTGACACTTGATCTGTGGCTTAGCACCTGATTGGTCCATGACATCTATTTAAAGAGCATGGAGGGTCATTTGTAGGGTAACCGTTCATGAGAGAAGCTTATGTAAATTTTTATTCTTTTATTAATAAATCACTTGAAGTGGCCAAGTTGGCTCAGGCCATGGAATATTACCCTCTTTGAGGGTTTTAACCACGTCAACAATACTAGTGTATTGATATATGATCTATTTGTGAGCGGTGTCCTTTGGTGTTCTATCTAAGGAAGTTACCATGTAAATTCCTACACATCTTAACCAAGGTAGTGAGTAGCAACAAAAAGGATTGGGAAGAGACACTAGTTGAGGCCACCTAGGCCTATAATACAACATGAAAGACGACCACTTTATTGACACCGTATGAGCTGGTATATGGGAAAAAGGCTATGCTATCAATTGAGTTTGAATATAACACATTGTAGATGGCAACCCACCTAGATTTGGATCTCAGTCATGCACATAAAGAACGATTGTTCCATTTGAATGGCTTGGATGAATTCAGGATGCAAGCCCTCCTACATATAGTGATAGTTCAACTTCAGAGGAAGATTTGACATGACAAACATATTAAGGAGATGCAATTTCAAGAGGGAGACTAGGCATTGTTATATGATTCTAGGTATAAACACTTCAAGGGCAAGCTAAGGGCAAGATGGCTCAGACCTTATGTGGTGGAAAGATGCCTAACAATGGTTCAACGTAAATCATAACTATAGATGAAGAATCCATTCCATTGCCAGTTAATGGACAACGATTGAAAATGTACAAGAGGTCTTTTTCAAAACAAGAGTTCATTAACAATATCAATAAGAAAATGATGGTGGAGCAGGTTCCAGCTCATCCCTCATCAGGTCATTGAAAAAGAGAAAAAAAAAAAAGGATTCAGGTGAAAACCTACATGAGGCATCTGAGTCCCATATTTGGGTTGAAAACCTTGTGATGCAGCCCAAGGATGAGAAAAATGAAAATAATATGAAGATCCGTGGGTGAAAACCTTCCTTGAGGCACCCATGGAAAATATCTAGGGTGAAAACCTCTCTGAGGTAGCCTAGGTGTTTTAAAATAATAATAATAAAAATAATAATGAAAGAAAAAAGAGAAAAAATGCATAATTGTTATTTGCAAGTGGGTGAGAAATATAATCAAGGAGCTAAGAGAATATAAAAAGGGAACTCTTCCTCACATATGTTCTTCTCCTCCAATCCTTACCATGCATCCCTCCATAAATTCCATTGGCTTTTACTTCATTTCTTCAGTTTAAGATGAAGATTGTGTTTTCTACAGGATCCCCGGAATGGTAGATTGGTTAGGTACCCAAAATTAATTCTAGACATTATCTAACCCCTCACCTCATCCATTACCATCATCCCTACATCCACACACACTCCTACTCCCTCTGTCCATTCATTGTAGCATCCTCACAACCCCAGCCAGTAACAAGGCATCAGCTACAGGACATCCTGTAAGAAATCTTGTTGTAGCCTTTTTCACATAATATCAATCATCAGCTACAGGTCTTCAATAGGATGGTCTAGGAGCTCCACAAAAACAACAACAACATCATACCTTCAGTCATAGACACCTGCAAAAGATAATAAACCATAAAAAAAGAGTAGAGGAGGAAGAAGGATGACCATCAGTAACATCTCTCATCTTCGACAACTGTAGTGGGGCATTGAGACAACAGGTAAGTATCCCGCTCACTCACTTATATGCATCATTCGATCAAAATTTGTAAAGGTTACAAGGTAGTTGGTTTGTAAGTGAAAAGTTGGCCAGTTAAATTGGCCACCTTCATTTAGTCATCACATTCAAGGCAGGTGTCCTTTCACACGTGGCTACAGTCAATTCAAAAAAATAGAGGAGTAAGACAAGAAGTTGTTAACTATGGGTTCAACAATTGTGGGCGCTGATTATGAGGAGTGGGAATGATGAAGTGGTACAAAAGGAAACAAAACATTGTTTTTCATGCATTCCACCTCCTTGAAACTCCCTCACTCAAGTAGCTCTCATGACTCTGGCCACCCATTGGAAGCAAGGATCCATCGTTTCACAAGAGAATTTCCATAGGAGCATGCACAAGAATTCCTTTAGGAATAGTCTATAGAGGCTGTCTATAGAATAGGGAAAGAAGGGTTTAAGAGGGAATATCAAGATAATTATCCACTTCTACCATTCTAAAGAGCTAGGATCTAAAAATCCATCGCCATTTACAATAAAATGGACTAGAAGTTCTCTAGAAGCTAGTGGATTACATACATAGGAAACTCTGTTTTCTCCTAAATTTAAAATTCTTGTGTCACACCTCTCATTTCCTCCTCAATGCCCACAAACAAGATGATAGGATGGTTTAGTAAGAGAGAACCTACAAACAGTGTGAGGGTAGATACAATGTTGCTTATGGCTACCAATTTAGGATGCTTGAAAAATTAAAATTTGGGGTGGAAACACCAGCTAACCAAAGACTCAACATAGCCTATTTTCTCATGTCATCACTCAAGGACTCCAACAAAAAAGTAAATAAAGGAAATTCCCAATAGTTATTTTACGATGGGTTGATCGGGATCCTCATTAAGGATGCCCTCCAAAACCTCAAGATCCTTATAACATGGCCAGTCTTCAGAGACTTACCAGCAAAGGATGACATAAAAACCCTCAGCTATGATGTTAGTCCTTCTGTCAGTAAGGAGGAGGCAAAACAAGATGAAGAAGATACAAAGCTATATGGGGATGAGATGGATGAAGAAGAAACTAATACAGAGGAAGATGATGAAGTAGGAGAGAAGGAGATGATGCTGAAACAGTGGAAGAAACTGATCGAGATGAGGAAGAACAATAAAAGGAAGAAGATAAGAGAAATAGAGAGGAAGAAGGCATTGAAATAGAAGGGGAGGAACACAAGAAGGAGTCACCTAGGGTGTCTCGAGAGGCACCTGAGAGGACAACTACAGGAGAGGGAAAACCAACTAGCATGCATGGCCAACCTCTCCTTAGAGGCCATCTAGTGTAGGATGCTAGCTAAATCCTATGCTCTTTACCTTAGAGAACAATGGCTGCACTTTCAGATTAAAACACTAGTACAAAGGGGCACCATGCCATTTCAGGGTTGTAGGTAGTTTATTGATCTTTGTGATAAAAGTGCACTAGTGGATAGGGCCAAAATGGTTGAGTTTACTTGCACTGCATGGTCATCATAGACATGAATATTTTGGATCCTAATGTAGAGCTAAGAGATCTACAATCAATGACTTTGGAATCATTGATGAACCATGAGAAGTCAAGGGTTACAGAGATGAAAAGAATGTTAGCCAGAGAGACAAATGAATTTCTTTTCATCAGAGCTGAACAATCAAATCCCGTGGCTCTAATCAACACCCATAATCTAATTGAAAATTATCCTCAGCTGGCACCTAGATATATTGCTGCCCAAGAGCAAGAAATTTCACATTTTGAGGATGTGTTTAGGCTGCTAAGAGATGATAATATACATGCCTCCTAAACGAGATGGAAAAAACTACCACACAACTTGAAGATGAGAGAATATCACTCCCCTCAAAGGTTGAGAGAGGCACTCAACAGGACACCTATGTATAAGAAATCAATGCAAAGGTTGAAGGTTAATTGGAGAGGCCTAAAACTTAGTCCACCACTATTCCTAGGGATGCTAGATGGGATAACAGAAGAAGAAGAAAAGAGGTAGCGAGAAGAAGTAGAAAGGAAAGGAGGCTTCTATAAACAAGAAGAAGAGACCACAACAAAAGCATGGGATGTGAGAGAGGCTACCAGAACCATGAATGACATGGACATTGATTAAGTTGATGAGAGGATGAGAAACACTTTCAGTACGAGGGTGATGATGAACCTCATCATTCGGTAATTATATGGGCTTTAATTGGCCTTAATTCACCTCCTAGCTTAGCCAAACCAACTATTCTCACAACTTATTTCATAATTTTTCTTATATTTTGTTTATGAGATGAGTTAGAGTTGGATATTTTGCTTTGTGGTATAATGTGGATGTAATGCATAAATAAAGGATAAAAGCATGGACAAATGCATGAATAAAGGATAAAAGCAAGGAATTGTGGAAAATACCTTCGTCAAAACTCAAATGGGACAAGGGAGAGGAATTATAGGATGTAAATCCTCCTCATTTACTACCCCTCCATTCGAATATTCCTCCACTAGCTCGGAGTGTAAACAACCAAATCATGAGGACTAGAAGACGAGTGAGTAAGTGAAAAGGACAGAAACCTGTTTATCTTGAGTTGGGAGCCAAGCATCCCTAATTTGAAGGAAGCCATTGGAAACTTCAAATGTATAAGTAGAGAGGCTTAGGACTTCAGTGGGATTTGGATTTTTTTTGTAAAACTTTACCTTATTTCTGAGCTGCAAGACTTGTGATAGTTTTTGATGTAATCCATGGTTTTGATGATAAGAATGAGTTTTGTTTTGAGCAAACACTGAGTTAACTCAGAGGGCTGAATCTCTTGGGTTAGTGCCCAACCCAAGTAGCCAAAGCTCCTCTTTAATGTACATGTATGCTAGCATAGATTCCTAGTTTTTTGTTCATTTGCTTAAGTAGCTGCATTTTCATTACAACAATATAGCATAGATTTATGGGTTTTTTGTTCATTTTCTTAAGTAGCTACACTTCCATCACAACAGTATATCATAGATTCATGGTTTTCTATTCATTTTCTTAAGTAGTTACATTTTCATTACAACAATATAGAATAGATTCATGGTTTTCAGTTCATTTTCTTAAGTAGCTGCATTCCCATTACAATACTGTAGACTAGATTGGTTGTGCTTTAGTTTACTTCCATTTGTGCCTTATTTCAATTAGTAGGTTAGCTAGGAGAAAAAGATCACCATAAGGTTTTCCGTAGGTGTCTCGGCCTCACCTCCTCTCTATAGGACCATGCCTTGATGAAGAGACCCTTCAACAACCAAAAAAACATCGGTTTCTAGTTCTCGCATGAGCTTTGCAGTTTGTTGTTTGATGCAATTACTTGTTTTCATTTCATTTTCACCGTTTTCCATCACTCTCGCTCCACCTTCACCCTCACTAGTTTTTTTGTCATCTTCATTGAAACCTCCTTCAACACGTTCTTCAAGAATGATTTTTGTACTGTCTAATCCACAACAAACTCGAGCAATCACCATTCGATTCATTAGTTTACCAAATGACCATTGCACACAAAGTCTTCCACCTACTTTATGCTCTGTAATCTCCACCATCGATCTGTCCCTTGATCCAATTGCTATTGCATCACCTCAACACTTTATGTGCTCAAATATCCATCGTTGATCTGTCTCTTGATCCAACGGCTATCGCGTCACCTCAACACTTTACGTGCTCCAATCTCCACCATTGATTTGCCTCGTCTGATCTGACGGCTATCATGAAATCTCGCGTGGATTCTTGCATAGTTGTTATCTGTGTGACCGCTCGCGATAAAAGTGGTTTTCCCATGCTACGTGTCACCCAGTTAGGCTAATCACGTGAAATTTAGAAATACAACTTAAAACTTTCAGGGAACGTGAGAAATTGCTTACCAACTTTGAAAACCTACTCCATCATTTTTGCACGTTTCTCCCACGATCAGATCTCCACTATCCATTACCCGTTAATCCTATCCATCCATATATTAACTTAGCTCCCCATGATAAGATCTCTGCCATTCCTCATATTTGTTAACCCTGTTCATTCAACTATTCAGTAAATCACCCGTGATAAGATCTCTACTATTCATATTATATTCTTTGATCGATCCAACGGTACCTATCCGCTACTACATCCTTACATCCTTCTTTCACCAATTTCAATCTCTGATTTCTCTTCTACTTGAAAATAGATTTAGTCTAGTTTCTTTGCTTGCAGCTTAGTAAGTTTGATGCTCTTTGCTTCTGTAACTTTGATAGCAGCATTAGGTTAGTGATTTATTTAGCAATTCTGCTTAGCATAGCTATTAAATTGGTTATTTAGGTTATGGTGTGAGTTAGCATTACAAGTTGTTTTCTTCATTACAATAGTAGAGTAGCTCTATCTTAGAATAGATTTTATCTTCTTCCATCAAAGAATCAAGCTTATGCTGAATCTATAGATGTCTGGCTTGGAAACCCTGGGGTCTCTTGCCAGATGAATAGTGACAACAGGTAGAACCTTCACTTTTACTTGTGCATATAGCACTGTCACCTCCAAGTTTGTATGAACCCTAGGTTGGTAATTAAAGTTGGTAGCCCTAGGAGTTTCAACATTCTTGTTTCAATAACTAGGCTCATCAGTGACACTAATAAGGATTTGATGGTTTTTGTCATTCTATATCTACAATACAAATGGAAAATCTGCAGTAAAAGAAAATGATATCTAAAACAAATATCAGCAAAATAATGTATCTAGAATAATAACCCAATTTTAAAGACAATTTTAAACAAATAAATATTTATTGATAAAACATGGTGAAGAAGATCTACAGATTGGTGTGTAAGTCCCCCTTTGTGGGATGGGTCCTTTGATATCCTTGATTCTTCATAAATAGAATTCCTTCTCTCAATCGTGTGAAAAACTGAAACAAAGTGAAGAACTCAAATGGGAGTTTTCTTTTCATTATGTTCAAGTAGAGGTGATTTTTCCTCTACGTTTTATTCTTAGGTTTGATATGTGTGCTCAAGAAAGTTAATATATTAGCTACCTCCTTTTTACGGTGCTCAAGAGACACAATTCTCTACGCTGGGGGTATCTCCTCTTCTCCAAGTGAGGTGGTTTTCTCTGGACTTGGTTCTTTATACTTCTCTTCCTCTTCTTCTTATTGTTGTTCTTCTTCCACCTCTTCCTTTTTCTGTGTTTCTTCCTATGTTTTCTTTTCCTCTGTCTGTCTTGGTCTTATGATTTTGCCTCTTCCTCCTCTTCTTCGTATGCTTCTTCTTCTTCCTCTTCTCCTTCCTCTTTTCCTCCAAGTGCAAGGACATAAGTGTCAAGGAAGCATTCTTTGTCCATATCTATGAATGTAGACGAGAGGACAAGAACCCTTAAGTTATTCAATGCATATTCTACTATTAATTTTATGAGGCCATCATGTCCTAAGTGTGTTGGTTTTCCCTCTTTCACCTTCTAGCTCATGTCCATGATCGATTGTAGGAGGAAATAAGGCACATTGAATGTTTGGGCCATGCGAAATATTTCTTCAAATCTTAGTTCAGGGATCAGACTAAACTAGTAGCCATAGACTACACTTAGTATTCATTGACAAGAGATGAACTTAAGGTTGTGGTAGGACACGCCCTCCCATAGATAGGGGAGGCTCTCCCTTCCGACTCCATTTTTATCTTCAATCGGTTGTTCATCATCACTGAAGGAATTCTTCTTAGGAAGGGAATTGTTGCATTTTTCCTCTTTCCTCCAGTGGTATAGGTTGCTACACAAGATCATGTAGCAGCCCCTTTTTTCTTCTTTTCCTAGGAATTTTCTTTAGAGGAGTGGTCAGAAGCAATGCACGGGTTGAAGGATGCAGTTAGAATCTTGGTAGGGAAGTGAGAGGACTCTAGCTAGCCTGGGGTAGGTGATGCTTGATGATTTTTTTATCTGGAGTTTTTTCTTATAGAATTTTAGGACATCTTGTAGTTCTACGAGATCTTACTATAATAGTTATAGTACATCTTGTAGGAAATGAGAGGGCTTAAAAATGCATTTTTGGGGCCTGAGGGTGGGTGAAAATGTCGAGGACATGGTTTCCATGGATGTTAAGGATTAAATGGAAGGAAAAATGGAATGGAGCTCGATCATGTTGTCCCTGGAGTTCTGAAACTTGATACTATCCTCAAAACCTGCAAAATGACAGAAACTATTTATGGACACGTTGTATATCACTGTCATGGCATTCTTCTTTTTTTTCTTTTTTTTTCCTTTTTTCTTTGAGAGAGACATGCATGCTAGCTCAAGGGAGGTTTTGAATCTTTTGTCCACCCTGGGTGCCTCAAGGGAGGTTTTCACCAAAGGATGTTTCATTTTTTCTTATTTTTCACTCCTGGGCTACCTCAAGGAGGTTTTCAATCCAAGAGGTGGCCTCATATGCCTCATGGAGGTTTTCATCTAGGTCTCTTATCACTTTTCTTTTCTCATAAACAAAAGTAGTGTCTAGGGATGTTGTGACCTGGAAGTTAGGACGCTCCGAATCACATTCACCCCCTTGTTGATAGTGCTGATGAACTCTTCTTTGGATAAAGGCTTCCTAAAAACCTTCAATTTGTAGCCATTGACAAGCAAGGGAATTCCTTTCTCATCAATGTTCCTAATGCAAACAACTCCATTCTCATGGTGTTTCTCTATCAAATATGGGACCAACCACATTGTCATCAATTTTCCTTTGAAGTCCTTAAACCTCGAGTCATATCAGAGATCCCAATCTCCTTCTTGAGACACCTTATCCTTGATATCCTTATCATGCTAGACCTTTATTTTCAATTGAATAACCGCATTCTCTAGGAGGGCTTGCATTCTGAATTCATCTAAACCATTTGACTAGAGCAATCTCTCGTGTTATGCCTTTATAACATCTAAATTTGATTGTGCTGCCATTCTCAAGGTATTGTACTCAAAATCAATGGAGATTAGAGCCTTCATTCCATATAGGCTAACTCATAAGGGGTGAAACCAATAGTGGCAAGTGGTGTTGTAGGCCCATGTGGCCTCCATTAATATGTTTTCCCAATCCTTTTTGTTGTTGATAAAAACCTTGGTGAGGATGATTTCTAGTGCCCTATTGGTGACCTATACTTTTTTTTTCACTTGAGGATGATAGGAAGTATATTTTTGTGCTTGATATGATGATTCCTTACCAAACTCTCTATCAAATGTGTTCTAAATTGAGCTCCCTGATCGGCGACTAGCTCTCTAGGGTACCCAAATTTGTAGAACACCTTCTCCCTCAGGAACTCAACCACTTTCTCCTTTATTACTACCTTGACAACCTTGGTCTCAACCCACTATGTTAAATAGTCAGTGCATACAATTATGTACCTTTTCTACTGTGAGGGTGGATCAATTGCCTCAATGAAGTCCATGCCCCACTTGTTAAATGGATCTAAATCCACCAAAGCTTGTAAGGGAATTTCATCATTGGGTGTAGGTTTCCCCATCCTCTAGCACTCTTCACATTGACTCGCGTATCTTCTTTCATCTTGGTGGATAGTGGGCCAATAGTAGCCAACTTTTAGAACCTTGAAATTTTTCTTCTTGGTAGTAAAGTTACCTCCACAAGGTCCATCATGATAGGCTAATATGATGTCAAAGATGTCCTCCTCCTTGACACATCTCCTCAATATTTGTTCTAGTCCTAGCTTAAAGACATTGCTCCCAATCCAATTAAAATGGGCACTATTCCTTAAAATTCTTCTCTTCTCCTTGGATGATAGATTTGGAGGAAATTCTGGAGAAACTAGGTAGTTAGATATGTTAGAAAACCATGAAGAGAGAATTAAAATAGAAAATAAGTTTCCATGTGGTAGTTAATCATCAACCATCCCCTCATCACCTGTAGGGAAAGAAAGTCTAGACAAAAAATCTACAAATAAATTTTCTTTACCTGGCTTATTAATGATAGTTAGATCAAATTGTTGTATTAAAAGAGACCATTTAATAATTATAGCATTCACATCAAGCGTGTTCATTAAATACTTGATAACTGCATGCTAAATATGCACAAAGTTTTGGCATCTAGTGATGTAGTGTCTGAACTTATTCAGAGAGTGGACAACAACTAGGAGTTTCTTCTAAGTTACAATGTAATTTAATTTAGCCTTAGATAGTTTTTTTCTAATGAAGTAAATGGAATAAGGAAACTTGTCATATATTTGGCCTAGGCTTGCTCCTACAATTTTTTAGATGCATCACAATGGATGTGGAAAGGAAGATACTAATTTGGCCCTATTAGTATGGGTGCAGTATTAAATTTGTCTTTCAAGATCTCTAGGGCCTCCTGGCAACTATCTAACTAGCAAAATTCAGAGTCCTTAACTAACAATCCAAATATTGGTGAGGCTACTCAGCTAAAGTCTTTGATAAACCACCTATGATATAAATTTAGAACTAAGAAGATCCTAACATCCCTCTACTTTTGAGGAGTAGGGACACTTTTTATGATGCCAATTTTTTTTGGGTCCACATGTATTCCCTCTTGATATATTGATCCATATTTAAACAGGAATGCAATAAAATACAGAGATAACCATATACACAAAGATGCAGCAGAAATAATACTTCATTTCATTAATGGAAAATACTGAAATATGCTTACAACCGGAAATAGAAATAAACTAGGTAGGGCCATGGTAGCTTATCTCTGAGAAGAGATGTGTGGCTACATGCCTCTAAACTGTGTTACAATGAGGCTCTAAGGCCTATTTATTGTTGAGAAACAATGGAAAAACCCTTCACATTCCAAAACCTAACCCTGGAAGATGAAACGCCAAATTGTGGGCCCCGTTTTTGGGTAAGTTGGTACATCAACTTCCCGGGGTCGCGAATTGGTCGTCTTATCTCCGTTTGATGTGCATGATAGCCCATTGGAAAGATCTCTCCGACGACTACAAGAAAAAAGACAATTTTACACACAAAAATTGTTGGCGGTAGATTCTCAAAAACGTCGTTTAGGGCCTCAAAACGGCTCCAGAAGTTTAGGACCCAAAAAACTGCTAAAAATAGTAAATTGTGCTATAATTAAGGAAACTGAAAGAACTGAAAGAAGCACTATAGGGGATCCACGTGGAATTAGCGAGTGGCCACTAATATCCACCTGGATCATATATTGAATGGCCCAAGACATTCCCTACACTCATCATCAATTCACACTTCTCAAGGCTAAGTGATAGGTTCATTTCAGTGTAATTCCTTAGGGGTTTCACAAGGATTATTAGAGAGAGCCTCCAGGATGTCACACCTATAGGGAGTGAAATCATCCATGTAGATCTCTATAGATTCATGGACTAGCTCAACAAAGATGCTTAGAAATTCCCTTTGAAAAGTGGTAGGGGCATTACATAATCCAAAGGGAAGGACCCTGTAAGAAAAGATACCTGAAGGACAAGTGAATGTAGGTTTATCCTAGTCTTGCAAGATGATCTGGATTTGATTGTAACCACTGAACCCATCTAGGCAAGAGAATAGATTATTCCCTGCAAGCCCATCCAAGACTTGATCAATGAAAGGTAGAGGGAAATGGTATTTTTTGGTGGCTTTGTTTAGTTTTCTATAATCCACAACAATCCTCCATTTTCCATTTTTCTTTGGGATCAAAACGAGAGAGGACACCCACTCACTATCCAAGATGCGGTATATGAACCCTGCATCAAACAACTTTTGCAATTCTTCCTTGACTATGCATTTGAGGGTTGGGTTAATCCTTCTCTAAGGTTGGCGCATTGGTTTTCATCCTTCCTTTATGTAGATGTGATGAGTACATGCTAAAGGATGTGCTCCCTTAATTTCTCTATAACTCTAGGTAGTGTTTGGTGTGGAGCGTCATTATCTTCTGTATTCAAATGTTTCAGCTGAAAGTATACCCAAAGAAGACTATACACCCCTCCATGTGGGGGGTGCACGGGGGACTTGTCCCCCCCACAGGGGTCTGGGGGGTAAATCCCCCCCGGCTGGGGGGTCTGGGGGCCAGCAGTCCCCCGGGGAGGGTTTGGGGGCAATGCACTCGAAGCTAAAAATAGATGTAAAATTGTGTTGTAAAAGTCTAGTAATTTCTAGTCAATCTAGGTCGTTCATTAGGTAGATGATTTGATGGTAGAATTTATGTTTAATTTAGGGTTTTTTTCCCTATAAGGCAACCCCTCACTGTATATGAGGGAATTGTATTGTGTCTATATATATCTGTATTACGAGTGAGGAAGAGAGAGGAGATTGAGAGCGAATAGGGTGTTACAGTGGATCTGCTATAGGTTGTATCTCTTCAGTTTGCTGGGTAATATAATAAAAGAAGGAGTAGTTGTTTCTCCATGGATGTAGCCCAAACTGGGTGAACCACATATATCTGTGTCTCTCTTGTTTTATGCATTTTCTGGGTTTATATTTCTACAATATTTTATGTGTTCCATTGTTCCGTAATATATAATTTTCTAACAGGTAGAGGCCTCTAAGTGCTGTCTCAACATGTCACACAACTTATCTTCTTATGTCCCTGAGAGACATGGCTTGACCTTCAAGGTTTTAGTTGGACCAAATTATACCATCGTGACCTGTGCAGGACTTGGGTCCACCAGGAATAACTTGGTTCAAGTATTACCTTTAGATTCCTTCACAATCTCTTCAAGAGGCATGGTGTTAGGGGATTGGTTTTGGATTATTTGGCTAGTGAGGTCATTTTCATCAAGATGCCCCCTTCCTATAATAGCATCTACGATACAAATTATATGGGATGTGCTATGATACACTTCATATTCCTCCTCCTCTTACAACCATAGGGGTAAGTCATGCTCGAGGGATGGTTGAGTGGGATGGTACAATACCGACTGCTTGGACAAATGCGTAATCTTATTGGTCATGTTTCCAGCTCTGCAACCTATCTGATCATCAACAGTGGCTAGCCATGGTCTTCTAAGGATGGGAGGATAGCCATTGAATTTGGATTTGGGCTAAAGAAGTAGGAAGTTAGCAAGACACTCCCAAGAATCAATAGAGACAATTACATCCTCAACAACACCCTCGGGAGCCACTATGGACCTATCTTCAACTTGCATCATTGTTGTGCTCTTTTTCAAGGATCCTTGGAGGTTTAGCTTGATCATAGTCTCCTTAGTCATCACATTTATGGTATCCCCAATATCAATCAAGGCGTTGGGGGGAATGATGCAATCAATGTGCACATCTACCATAAGGCTTCCAGGGTCTAGATACTTTGGGAAAATCACTCCCCTCAACATTAGATTACACAATTGACCAATGAAATTGATGGTAGAGGTGTCTTTATTTATCCTTCTAGGATGTTTGAGGAATTTCTCCTTTATAATATTTTTTTGGATGGGAGCATCCTTAATAGTTTGAAGTGGCATTTTAACACACAAAATTTTCAATTCTCCCAAAAGTTCAGTCTCTTTCAGGTTGTGCTAGTCAGAATGGACCAATATTTTAGAAAAATGTGGTGGATTGGATTTAGGAACTCTCTCTTCCTTTTCCTCTTCAAGCTCCTCAGTTGGATATGGAGTTTGGTTATATATGAGTACTCTTCTAGACCCGTGGTTGAATTTTTGAATCTCCACAACATAGGTAGGGTAATATGTCTCTCCACTATGGACCTATTATGCCTGATTGTTGTTCAGGTTCAAATTTGGTTGAGCAGGCATCTATTGTTGCTTAAGTAAAGCAGGATGAATGAATTGTGGTTGACATGGAGGTGGAGGCAATAAAATAGGGGGTTGCTTGAATTAAGGCCTCCAACCTTATGATGGGGGATTCGACTAAGGATGTGTAGAAGCATATGGCTGAAATAGTTGATTGGTAGGTTGGTAGGTTGGGGTGGATAATGAGGTGCATAAGGCCAACGAGAAGGTGTGGACGATGAAGGATTAGTAGGATAATACCAAGGGGACAAGGGTTCAATTTGGTTGGGATGGCAATAGGAATAGGATTCACCTTACATGCCTTGCTAGTATGGCTGAGGTTGTTGAGGTCTCTTTTGATTGATGTAATAGAGCTATTCATCCACACCTTCTACCCCTTCATATAAAACATTCAATCCATGCAAGGAAGGTAAATTATCTATGGAATGGTTCTCCTCATAGATCGAGAATATATCTATAATATATAATGGACATTCATTTCGCAAGTGTCTTCTAGTGCATTTAGGGAAAATGATAGCTAAGTATCACTCTGCTTCCTCTTGCTTCCTCTTAACCTGCATTGTGTCCATTTGCAAAGGAAACATGTGAAACATTTCACCTTGAAAGTCATCCAACATGTCTCCAATGTCATTCTTGACAGATGTGTTGGAGGAAGAGGAACTCGCGAGAGCTTGACTAGACTACCCTTCTTCCTCTAGAATTATTTTTGAGTACTTTCTTGATGTTGTTATAGGATAGATGACAAATATCCCTTCTAGAAATTTTTTTTAGGTTTTCCATTATGTAATTCATGATTCCTATAAGAAGGACTAGCTTGACTAATTCAGGATTAAGGGTGCATATGGCCCTTTTACAACTGAGCAAGAAGATTTCCTCATAGTCTTTAAGGGATTCATCTGGTGCAAGAGTCATCCTAAATATTTCCTCTTTGGTGTCCTTAGACATAAAATAGTCCATGTACTTGTTGTTAAAGGATTTATGCATTTGAGCCGAGATAGTGATGTTATCCACAAGTAGACCAATGAACCAGCGTAGGGTTGCATCCTTAAGGGTGCATGGGAATAACTTCAACTTTTGGTCATTATAGGTACAATCATAAGTTATACACACAACAAAAAGCTTAAACAGAAAGGTATCAAGGTCCTTTGAGATTCAGCCATGGAAGTGAGGAAGGGAAAAAGGGCTTATATTTTTCATACTAGCATCTATTAATCTCTCTAATGGGAAAAGCACCACCATTTATGTTTCCAGCCATGGTGTGCATATGTGGAATGGTTTTTTTCTTCTTTCCTAATAGGGCATTCAAAGATATCAAGTTTTTCACCTGAGGGGTCCTCTAACTCTCCTACAGTCATAGAGCGAACTTGAGAGTCACCGAATAAGAGTGAAAGTTGATTGTTTGATGGTATGGGGTTATTTGGCAAGAATGTCCCTAAAGTGTATCATAATTCAAGAATGCCTGCATTGACTATAAATTCACACTTGCAAAGTAAATAACGTTATAATTGTTAAATTCAGAAATAAAATAACTAATGATCACTGATCTTGTAGGAAGGAAAATGAGTGAATGGACTAGTCTAAGTGGCAGTTATGGTCATGGAGTCCAAGGTGAGGGGTGAAACTACTCCTAAGCTAGGCTAATATATCATTGCAAGTAAAAACATGCTGCTACAGGTGGGCTACAACATGTCGCTATCGATTTCATGTGTTGTTACACGATATTCAGAAATGCTACAGGAAGTAGGATGAGATGTTTTGGAAAGTAAGAATTGTGATATGAATTGTTGGAAGGGTGTATAACACTTGGGGCCAATGTGGGGAAGGTGATATTCACCCTTGGCTAGGACCAGTACTTCAAGAAGAACAGGTTTGGATAAGATGGCTTGCTCACTGTGACCTGCAAATAGTTGTTTGGAATATGGTTTGGAATGCATCAACAAAAGGGGGAGAGGAAGTAAACGGAGCTCATGGAAATGATTCTTGCCTGCGGATCAACAATCCTAGAATAACACCTACACTTATTACTTTTCATTTGAAAATTATTTTATTTCGATATGGAAAATATGAATTGAATTTGGAAAAACTGGTCTAAGTGCTACTAAGAACTTGATTGATGAGTTGAAATATCTTCTAAGCTATCACAATTAGGAGAAGAAAAATTACAACTGTAACTCTTTCCAAGGAATCATAAACAACTATCTAACTAATGCTACAACTTGTTTGACTCAATTGTCAAGATATAAAACTCCATTTTTGGGCTATGAGAGTGGGGTATTCTAATTATGATCCCATGAGGGAGATGAGGTAGGGGTCAATGTCACAAGATTTTTAATGTATTATACTCTATTGCACTGCAACATCTAACTTATCCTTTAAGGAAATGGAATCATGAATATACTAACAACTTAGTCCATCTTTTAAGCTAAAAGATATGAATAAACTATAGAAACTAATCAACATTCTATCCTAATCATATATATACAAGAGAGGAAATTTTGCATCTAGGGTTGGGCCTTAACCTTAGAGCTTCAACCCTCTCAGTCAACTCACTGCTGGATCAAAACCAAACTTCTCATTTTCATTCAAAAAGTGGAAAATACATCATAACAATAAGAGTGAAATGTTCTTAAGCTTAATGGCCTATTGGATACAATTAAAATTTGAATTCTAATGAGTCTCTTACCTATTTTATTTATATAGAAGTGGAGCTACCAACAACTCCGTAGAAAATAGGGATATTTTCCTCCCTAACTCGAGAATAAGTGAATCTAACTCTTCCTTTACATGCACTCGTTTGGCTACCAATGAACTCAGCCTCATTGGCTACCAATTACACTAAATTTATGAGATAAAGTGGGAGATCTCGGAATGATTTGAGGAATTAAAGAGGTTGACCATCCCCTAGAATCTCTATTTCTTGTCTACTCTGAGTTCCCTGCACTGAAATCATCTCAAAAGTGCTCCAATTGATGCATTTGACACACATTAGGCTAGATGACATAGCAGCACATCTTTACTCCTCACACTAAGCATAATATAACAAAATTTGTAGATAAATATGACAAAAAGGTAAGTTAATAAGATGGAGGATGGTATTGTGACCCATATAATATTCCTATTTATGAGCCTCATAAACTATGAAAATGCAATACACAATGATCTATGAAGAGGAGGCATGGATTGCACAGTTGAGCTTCAAAGGGACTAAGTGACCACCACACTATCCACTTGAACTAGGCAATGCATAGCAGGAGGCGAGAGAAGGTAAGGGATTGCATAGTGAGGGATTTCTATGAGTAGGAGTGAAAGACTAGCCACTTTAACTATGTAATGTGTAATGATTAAGGGAAAAACTCAGTGAATTGCATAGTTGAGGGTTTCAATAACCCAAACGTGACCTAATTCACACTAGAACTACATAATTTGTGGTGGGAGGTCCATTATATGAAGATATTGTGTATCTGGGAAGGATGAGGAGATAAGGA
This sequence comes from Pinus taeda, assembly GCA_000404065.3. NCBI lineage: Eukaryota > Viridiplantae > Streptophyta > Pinopsida > Pinales > Pinaceae > Pinus > Pinus taeda. The sequence continues at coordinate 147,396 of APFE031129566.1, forward strand.
TGAATGCTAGGGCAATATAATTGAGCAATTCATAGTAGTTAAAGAGGAAGCTTAGGGGCTCTATAGTTAGGCATGCCACTAACACAAGGAGAATCACTATCCACTGAAACTACACAATAGACAATCTAGGGCATGAGGGATCATGAAGTTCATAGTTGGAAAGGTTATGAAGCTAGATACATGCTCCAGACTCCAAGGATGCTCAATGTGTAGGTGGAGGAGGGTGTCCTTAAGATGAGAAAAGTGTAGAGATTTGAGAGGTAACGAATTCATCACTAAGACATAGGAGTGTGGAGAGTGCTCATCTCTTGCTTGTAAGATCAAGTATGCTTGTGAGTTGCACAAGATGTAAGGACAAGGTTGAACTCCAAAACTGGCGAAGTGTTGGACCGATTTAAAAAGGGAGAAAAATGATGTAGACAAGTTCCAAAATTGAATCACACACATGTGTACCACCAAGCACAAGCTAATATAATGCATCATACTAAAAATCCACATGCATACCTTAAAATAACACCAAAGTGATAATTATTTCAATTACAGCAATTGAATCATAACTTTGCAACACATATAATGAAAGTTATGACATAAGTGTCAAATGAAACAAGAAATTTCACTAAGTTATGGGAATGTGTCTAAAACATATTCTTATGACATATAATATCAACTAATGAAAATGAGTGTGCTATATTTTCCTCTATTAGTCCACTAATGTGTAACACATATAAGAGAGAAAAGAGTTAAAACTACACTTGTGACAATAAAAAAAAGTGAAAATGACACTTGTAAAATGTAAAGTGAGTGAAAGTGACACATGCTAAGGTAAAGAGAAAGGAAGAATGACACTTCTGAAAGCAAAAGAATGAAAAAGTGATAGTTGAGAAAACTTAGTGGGATGATGGTACACTTGCAACTAAGAGTGCGAGTGACTGTCAATTGGAATTACACACTAACTATCCACGGGGATGGAAAAGTCTCTATCTCTAGGAACTATGCAATCACTATCAATACAGAAAATAAGAGTGTTGTCTTTTAGGATTGTGAAGTCATCATCCACAAGGAACTACACAATCACTAGCCTTAGGCACTATGCAATTCCTATCAAGAATCTACTCAATGAATATCATCAAGGATTATGCAATGCTTGAATTTCTAGGGTGCACATTGACTGCTATGCTTGCTGGAAAAGGGTGTTCTTATGGATGCATCAAAGGCTAAGTATGTGTATAGAAGTGACTTCAACAAATCTTGGTAGAAGACTGTTCAATGACTATCATCAAGGATTGTGCAATGCTTGAATTTCTAGGGTGCACATTGACAGCTAGGCTTGCTAGAAAAGGGTGTTCTTATGGATGCATCAAAGGCTAAGCATGTGTATGCAAGTGACTTCAACAAATCTCATTAGAAAAATTTAAAAATGAGTAAAACATCAACCGATCATGAAGAGACTACGATCAACTCAAAATGATAAATCGTAATATCACAAGGAGGCTCTAAAATTCAAGTGTAGGAAAACCTTTGGAGGTTGTTTGTCACATCAACAACAAAATATTTATAACAAGCCAATAATGTTATTTAGTCACTTGTAATTGATTTCCATTGGTGAAAATCCCCACCAACTATTATCACTTAATTGGATTCAAATATGACAAACCTGGTTAGCTATTACCATTTGATATGTGTTAAAGGTGGAAAGTATTAAGGTTTTTTCCAAATAATATAACCTCAATATTTCATAAGAAAAAAAATCCTAGGGATGCAACACTACCTCCATTTATTTCCTCCATCTTTGGCCCATGTCGGGCTTTGTTACCACTTTTAACATCTCTACCCCTCTGTTAGGAGGTGCCACTCACATTTTTTTTTAACACTATCCAAAGATAAAAAATAATATGTTAAATTAAAAAAAATAAAAACATAGTGAAATAAATTCCAAGAAAATCCATGAAATGTACACATAAAAGGTTTGAAGCACTTATTTGTTATTTTTTCCAACACACTATGAACCATGGATGCTCCTTTCGGCTCCTCGAGTTCTCTTAATAGTTCGTGACCCTCGAGTTGGGCCATGAATCTACTTTCCATTGTGTTCTCATTCCATGAGCATGTCTTGTACCTAACATAACATTGTTAAGGTACAAAAACCAACATCCACCACCAACAAGCTCCTTTGTCCCATTAACCTACACCCAAGTGGTGCATGCCCTTATTTGCACCTACAGTCCTTCAGGTTATGCTACCACATTCCATGACACCTTACTCAACTAAAAAAGAATGCTATAAAGTAATATAGATCTAAGAGTTTTACTGCCCTCATGGGTCTTCTAGCTACCCATCCAAGCCCTCATCTAGAGGAATGTGTTCCTTTTTTCCCCACACTAAATAGGGAAATTCCCTTTTATAGACTTGGTGTCCCATTTACTCTATATTATAATACTATGGTATACATTTTTATCATGATACCATTTTTTCATGGATTCTCGCCCACCCTACTCTTCTTGTCCCTTAATCTATAGAAAAATGGCAAGTGAACTAGGCCCACTAGCCTAATACATTAAAAATGCATACAAAGGCAAGCATGACTCCATGGAACTCAGCTCACCATCCTATTAATATCAATTCACTCACCATTACATAGACACCCTAGCCTTAAACATATTGGTAAGTTGGCCCACTAACCTAACATATCTATACATACAAAGGCATGTAGGCCTCAATGAGATTCTGGCAAACTAATGTATGTGCCACATGTAGATGGATATAACCATTTGAGGAATCTTGTTCGAGGGTCTTATAGTTCCATAAAGGTAGAATCCTTATCTTTTTTGTGGGTTACTATTTGCTCCTCTTTCGAGGTGCCCTCTTTCTGAGGAGGGATCAATTCGACTATTTTTACATTTACATTAAACTTTTTGAAATCCCTCATATTTTGTCATTACTTCTTCTTATTACGCTTGTTTCTAAAAGTTATTAGAACAAATGGCAATTGCCTTGTCATTTTCTACAATGGAAAAGTATTTGTTCATAAGCGAGGGTTTGTATCCATCCTTATTTTGGTAGTTTATTAGATGGATTAAAAAATGGATTTAGAGACAAAATTATAAGAAACATTTCAGGTCTAGTTACATAATTTTTTTCGTTATCTCAAAAGCTTCTACATAATATTGAAGTGTATTTACAACACCTTCCATAGTTTCTTCATCCCATAATTCTTGTCGTTGCAATTAGGTAAGGGTCCATATAAGAACATAAGTTAAATAATGTTGTTTTGGAATGAATCTCTCTACTCAACTAGAGAAATTTTGAGGTAAGAAATGTGCGTCAAAACAAAAATGTACAAGAGATATCAACTTTATAAGAACCAATAGGATTCAATATGATGATGTCAACCATGGGGTATGATTCATCATTTTTCGAGTAAAAAGGTAAAAAAAATAATAAAAATAAAATAATACTTTGTGAACTTTTATTCCTACTTCTCTCTCTATGTTTCTACTCAAATTTCAAGGAGGAACAGTCCCTCAAGGCCAAATTTAATTTGTTGGGCACTACAACACAGAAAATATGAAATACATGAAAAACTTGATTATAATTAAGTTTTTTTTATTTATTTCATATATTTCATGTAGTAGGCTCCCCCAAAAGTATGAAACATAGGTACTCCTTTGATGCAAAATTAAACTATGCATATAGCTAGAGGTGAGCTTGAAATTTGATGAAAACCCTAGAGTGATAAGTTGAAAATAGAAGTTTAAGAAGTATTTTTTAATTTTTTCCCTCCAAATAATATTACTTACAACCATATGAATTATGAGATTAAAAAACCATGAATGATATTAGAAATACATATTTTGAGTTAACAAAAACAAGAATATACAATTGAACATGAATATCTCAAAAGTACTCTAGAAATCATTATTTCATAAAAAAATTAGAAAAAATTTATCAAATTGATAATCATTTTGTAAAATATATATATATGCTTTAAAAAATACATCTTATTCATTGTTTTTCTTTTTTAATTATTTTTCATATATTTAAGAGTATGGTTGTGATTGAATATCTAATGTATAGACATAAGGACAACTAACATCAAATAAAAGAGATCTCAAATTTAATAGAATCGCTTATCATTTAAGAGATAATAGTAGCTATATGTTATTTCTTGCTAAATCTTTAGAGGAAAAAAGAGGAAGACATTATATTTTTGAATCTCACATAAATTTATCTTAAAAATGAAATCTACATCTAACAAATAATTAAATAAATTTTCTAGAGGCTGAAAAAACTTATGATTTATTGATTTTTCTCTCATGTTATTATTGACTTCTCTCTTTTCCTTTCTTCCTTCCCCAATCCCACTCCACCAAACACACATATAAGGAGATCTTTATGTTATTGACTTGAAGTCCTTAGATATATGGAATCAAATAATATAACAATACATATAAATATATGATACAAAAGCTATACAAATCGCAGGTCAATTGGTCTAATGGCAAATCAATTGCTTGAACATGTGGTTGAATCACACTAATCTAAGAATTGTTTTATTTTAAAATCTTTGAAACTAATTATATTTAATAAGCTTTTACATTCTTTTAATTAATCAAACCTGACATAAAATAGGAGATAAATATAGGATAGAGAAGCTATAGTGATAGAAAATCAATTGGTTGAACAAATATTTTAATTACACTAATAACAAATATCTCAATTACATTAATCAATTCTCTTATAAAGAAACATTTGCTTAAGAAAAACAATAATGGTTAGGGATTTTTTTTTCATTTAAACCATTTTTAAAGTTATTTTTTTAAAAAGTAATCTCTTTCATATTCATAATAAAATTAATATACCATATTTTAAAAAAATATTAATAACAAGCAAATATTTTATATTAAGATAATATAAATTAATTAGAGCTATTATAATAATTTCCACGGATAATGCATTTGCAATGGAACGGCAGACCGGAAGCTTGTGCAACATAGTCAACGAGTCGTCCATCCAAGAAGCCCCGTGTTGCTTTGCCAAAATATGTTTCGCAGGCAGATTACCAACATCATTATTAGCAGCGGTTGCTAACAAATTCCTTGTATCGGCTTGGGAATCTCCAAAACTGTAAATAGCACTGTAACAAGTTTTCCAAATAGTTTGGAACTCTATTGGTAATATAGATATGTTGTGTGGTTTACCTAAATTACTGTCACTAACAACATTTAATAAATTAATAATTTTACAAGAAAGTTTAGTTCTTATAAAGGTATCATCATAAACAAATTAAACTAAATTTATATTAAGAATTTGGTGAATTAATAGTTGTGGTCAGGTGTAGATTGATTTAAGCACTCCACAGACCAAAAAAAAAAAAAAAAAAAAAAAAAAAAAAAAAAAAAAAAACTAAATTCCTAGAGAAAATCCACCATTCACAAAATTATGGCCTATTTAAACAAGTCCTTTTAATGTTTTTGGATACCTTGGTGCCTCATTAAGTGTAATTTTGTTTAGGCATGCTATTATAACTTTAAGGGTTGATTTTTTTGGGATATATATAAGCGGTGTGTGATTAAAGGTTAATTTGATTTGGGATGTTATTATTACTTTAAGAGTTGGTTTGATTGGCAATGTTTGAATGTTAAATATATATGAGATTTGTCGTGTCATATAGATTTAATTTAAGGCGCTTTTAGAATAACATTGTTTTTATACTTAAGGTAACAATTACAAAGCTTTTGATATCAATGTCATTCTTTCTTATTTTTGGATATATTTTTCCAAAAACATAATATATATTATTGTCTTATTAATGAATTAATAATATTTATTTATTTATTTCTTAATTGATAATGAATTATTAATTAATATTTTAAAATTTAAATTTAATAAATTTCAATTAATAAGAATATGTTAGCAATTTATATAGTTTTTATTATTAATTTGTTATTTATGTTTTAAAATAAATTATTATACATTATAAATTTTTTAATAAGTAATAAATCTCATATATAATGTTAAGTAATTAGATGTTTTAGTGGATGAAATTCAATTACCAGATTTATTAATTAGATATTAATCAAGGTTAAAAATCTAAATAATGGAAAATATAATTCTTTGTAAATATTAATTTTTTGCTTCAATTTAAATTTGGTGTAATAATTCCTTTTTTTATGAAGTCCATTCTTCTCTCTATAATTATTTTTAAATAATATAATATATTAAAATTATAATTTCTTTTATAAAATATAAATTAAAGTGATTTGAATAATCAAATATATTTTAATTAAATAATTAAAATAAAGAATTAACCAACTACAATAAACTAAAAAAATATATATTTGATATATATATTTTTCCAAAATAAAAAATATCAATATGCAATGAACATATAAATAAATACATTTCACATAATAACCACCCATTTATAAATAAATTAATTGTGACAACACATTTATAAATAAATAAATAAATTGTTGATGGTAAGCAATTCAAAGAAAATATAATAACTAAATGCAAGTAATTTATAAAAAAAATTGGAATTTCGGAAACTCCACTTGATGGGCCAGCCCACGTGGTCTCACCGTCGCTTCTCCCCACTTGATGTTGTATATTCAATTGATATTTATAATCACCACATTTAGGATATATAACTTGATTTAAGAGTTGGTTTGATTGGCAATGTTTGAATGTTAAATATATATGAGATTTGTGGTGTCCTATAGATTTAATTTAAGGCGCTTTTAGAATAATATTGTTTTTATACTTAAACTAACAACTACAAAGCTATTGATATATCAATGTCATTCTTTCTTATTTTTGGATATATTTTTCCAAAAACATAATATATATTATTGTCTTATTAATAAATTTAAATATTTCTTTATTTATTTTTTAATTAAATAATTATTTAAATAAATTAAATTTAATTTAAATAAATTTTAATATGAAATATGTACCAATTTTATAGTTTATATTATTGTTATTTAGGTTTAAAATAAATTATTATTTAGTAAATTTTATAATATATAAATAGTTCATATAATGATTATTATTTAAATGTTAATAATAATAGATGTTTTAGTGGATGAAAATTCAATTACTTTAAAATTATTATATATATTATATAAAATATATAGTATATATCTAATTTGTGTTTCCCTCTGAATAACCCTTCATCTTCCGCCTATCCCTTTCTTGGCATATGTCATACACCTGCCCTCCCTTCTCATCTAACGGTCGACGGAACTCTCTGTCGGTTGGCCTACATACCACCTCTCGGCTCCCCACTACTTCGCGACATTTTAATGGCTTCCCGCCGTTCCCAACGCGACCACAGGTGACAAGACTTGGCGTTCTGAAAATATTAACTGTTGACTTAAATGCTGGGTACGATTAGCAGATATTTTATTTGGAATGTCTAACTGGTAGCGCCGGTTAGGGTTTCCACCTGCCGGTTCCTCTCGCACGGGCACTTACCTTTTGTCAATCCTATCCTGCTCATTCATCATTTTACTCTTTTCACTATGCCGAGTTTTGGTTCTGCTCTGTGGGAGCTTTCTCACCTCCGCTGTTTTGGTCTCAATGCTGGTTCGATGGGCATTCTCGGCCCTTTGCTGCTCTTGAGGTAGCGTTTCAATGGACTATGGAGGCACCCTCCTCTCTGCACAAGGTTTATCTTTTGGTTTACGGCTTTGTTAGTTAGGTTTTGCTATTTAAATGTCGTTTCTGTTCGTTTAATTTGTGAGCTTTTCTCGTGACAGGGGTTCCTCCGAGTTATTGCGCTTCAACTCTGTTACCCGGGTAAATGCTGGTTCCCTGTTAAACATGTTTGCCCCTTATCTCTCCGACCCTAACGCTCTCGCTACTGGTCTTCAGGGGTATGGTGGTCGTTTCGGTTTTCGACTCGGCTTCTTTAGCTTCAGGTGAGGTCCTGTGTTTCTATTTCATCCGCTTCTTGTGTTTAATGTTTGTCTTGACGGTAAACAATACTAATCCGCCTCCATTTCACTTGCACGTGGCTCAATGTGGTCGGTCTCTGTGGTTCAACGCACTCCACGGTCTCTGCAATTGCTCGAATTCTCCAGCTCTTTCCTACGGGTAGGGTCCTTCCATGGTAGTTAGACTGTAACTTTAAAGCTTCTGAGACTTCATTTTGTTCTAGTCTGTCACCTGAGCGGTGAAATTGATAGGCTTCTTGACTGTGTAACCCTCTTGGGTCCTGTACACTGGTCCTTCGTTTCGAAGTCTTTGTTTTTACAATACTGTTGCTGGGTTGTTTGAAACCACTGTTCTGTAAAATAATTAATGACTTAGTTCGAATTGTCGTTTGTGATGTTGATGCTTGAGTATTTAAAACCCTCGGGTTGTTTGAAACCCTTGTTCGCCCGATTCTGTCGGTGTCTCCTTGCTGTGGTAATTATGTTTACTTTGCCTGGTTATGTCGTTCTGTTGCTCGAAAACTCTGTTTCGAGGTTCTGTTTTGAAAGAGGTTTGGGTCTCGAAGGAGCGTGAGACGCCCTGGACTGTGTCTACTTGTTTACAACAACTAATGAAATGATACAGTTTGATTTGATTTCACTCCAACATTTGTTTTATTCATAAAATAATGTGAGGGTTTTTACGAATTACCTGTGGGTTTGTCTGCATGCACAATCTTTCGTACTCCTTGTCTGGACATAATATAAATGGCAACGCCTGCTCTTCTATTATCTGTCTTGTTATTCCAACGTAATTTCGTTACACAGAATCTATATATGGATGCATGAAATCAGTTTGTACAGTGGTGAATTCAATAGAGAAAATAAAAATAAATGTTTATTTTGAAATGACTGTGTCTCTTTCTTTCTCTGTCTGAGGAATCCCTTACATTGTTTTTCTTTTTCTTTTTAATCTCCTGAGGCACAACAGTTCTTTGTTCAGGTAGAACTGCCCCAACAGAATTGGGTAACTGTCCACCAAATTCTAACTGTTCCTAACTAACACAATTCATAAAGATACTAATTAACTATCAACCTATTTTACTGTTACTAATTCCTATTTAAAAGAAACAGTTCACAATTTTAATTGACCTGGTCCTAACGACCTTCTGAAAAATAAAACAAATAAATAAAGTAAAATAACTGACAAGTCTAACACCTGTCCAGCTATGCATGTATGATTGTGTGTTCTTGTCTCTCCATGAGACCGTCAACCACCTTCTGTCTCCTCGGAGCTGGATGCTGCTGCATCAGGCTCCCGGGGTGGCAAAAAGTCATGGCTTCGTTCCATGAGGTCGTCGACAGAATAGCCTGCTTTCTGTACCAGTGATGCGTTAAGCCACGAACTGTCCTCTATCAGACGGTTCTTTCATTTAACCAAATACCGCAAATACTCCTTCCTGCATGTGCGCTTAGCTACCTGTGTGTCTAAAATCCCTTCAATCTCAACGAGTGGTGCCACTGGCATCTGCCTCGTCCACGAATCTCCTTTACAATTGGTGTCCCGCGGTGGCTCTGCTGCTGCATTATTTGCTGAACCTGTGAGATAAGGAAATAGATCTGCCACATTAAAAATAGGGGAAATACCGATCCCAGGTGGCAACTGTAGTTCATAGGCGTTTGCAGAAAATTTCCGAATGATTTTACAGGGCCCGATTTTCTTGAATTTTAGCTTGCTGTACTCTCGTTTTGGAAACCGTTCCTTACGTAAGTACGCAAGGACTTCATCCCCTATGTTGAACTAAACTTCCTGACGCTTTGTATCAACTCCTTGTTTATACCTCTGACTGCTATCCTGTAATTTCAATTTGACCTGTTCATGCAAGTTACTCATTGCTTGGGTGAAATCTTCCCCATCAGCACTTCGTTTCTCAAGTTTCCCCAAATCTCGTAACTCATGCACTCCTCGCGGATGCATGCCGTATAGAATCTGGAACGGACTGTATCCTGTGCTGCGGTTAGGGGAATCGTTGTATGCGAATTCTGCCTGAGCAAGTACATGGTCCCAAGTCCGGGAATTTTCACCTGATAAACTTCGAAGTAAATTTCCCAGACTTCAGTTTACTACCTCCGTCTGACCATCCGTCTGTGGATGATAAGCGGAGCTGAACTGCAACTGGGTATTCAAATTTTTCCACAGAGTTCTCCAAAAATGACCGGTGAACTTTACATCTCTGTCAGAGATAATGGATCTTGGAAGTCCATGCAACCGCACAATCTCAGTAAAGAAAAGATGTGCTATGTAAGTAGCATCGCTGGTTTTCCTGCATGGTACAAAGTGTGTCATCTTTGAAAATTGGTCTACCACAACCATTACTGAATCAAAACCTCATTGTGTCTTCGGCAAACCCAGCACAAAGTCCATACTAACTGAATCCCATGGTCGGCTAAGAATGGGTAATGGCATATAAAGTCCAGTGTTCTGACTGTGACCTTTTGCTAGTTGACAAATTTTACAACTAGTCACGTACCTCTGCACATCCTGCTGTAACTTTGGCCAGAAATAAAAATGTTGTACCTGAGCATTCGTTTTGTCAATACTAAAATGTCTAGCCAGGCCTCCACTGTGCTTTTCCTGTATAATGTTTTCCCGCATAGAACAGTTGGGAATACACAACTGTCCTCCCTTAAACAGCAATCCTTCCTGTAGATTATAGTCTAACCACATGCTGTTATTTTGTAACAGCGGGTTTTGGCAAGCCTCATAGGCCTCCCTAAACTCGGTGTCGGTCGGATACAGCTCTTTCAAATGTTCAAAGCCTAAAATCTGCATCGTGCTTTCCTGTAGAAGCAATATTCTTCTACTCAGTGCATCTGCCACCTTATTTGATTTCCCACTAATGTGTTTTAGTACAAATGTAAAACTTTGCAAGTACTCAACCCAAGCTGCATGCTTATGGTTCAATTTATGCTGCTGCATAATGTACTGTAATGCAGAATTATTAGAGAATAAAACAAACTCGTTACCTAACAGATAATGTCACCAATGTTTCAATGCTTGCACAATGGCGTAAAACTCCTTATTGTAGGTTGAGTATTTTTGCCTGCTCTCATTTATCTTTTCACTGAAATAAGCAACCGGTCTATCCTCCTGACTAAGGACTGCCCCAATGGCCATACCACTGGCATTGCAACAAACTTGAAAAAGTTTGTTGAAATCAGGCAGCCTTAATATTGGTCTTTCAGTAATCTTCTTTTTCAAAATCTTAAAACTATTTTCTGCTGCCTCAGTCCAGTGAAATGGCTGATTTATCTTCTTGATCGTATCCAACATTGGTGTGCAAATCTCACTGAAATTTCTGATAAACTTCCTGTAAAAACTGGATAGTCCGTGGAAACTTCGGACTTCAAATAAAATTTTCGGAGAAGGCCAGCTAATTATAGTTGTCACCTTTTCTGGGTCCATTTTTAGTTCATTTTCTGCGATGACAAAGCCCAGATACACTAATTCTCGCTGAAAAAAGGTACACTTCTTCAGATTAATTAACAGCTTGTTCTGCTGTAACTTCCTCAACACAATCTGCAAATGTCTGAAATGTTCCTCTTTAGTCTTGCTAAAAATCAGAATATCGTCTAGGTAAACTATTACGAACTTACCATTAAATTCCTTCAGTATTTCATTCATCAGGCACATGAACGTGCTGGGAGCGTTGCTCAAACCAAATGGCATCACCAGCCACTCATATAAGCCTTCGTTCGTCTTGAAAGCGGTCTTCCATTCATCTCCTTCCCGAATCCGGATTTGGTGATATCCACTTTTCAAGTCAATCTTCGAAAAATAAGCCGCTCCACTCAAGCAATCCATCATATCATCCATCCTTGGTAAGGGAAACCTGTACCTAATAGTAATTTTGTTCATAGCCCTGGAATCTGTACACATTCTCCACTCTTCTCATTTCTTTGGAGCCCAAACAGTTGGTACTGCACATGGGCTCATGCTTTCTCGAATCAAACCTTTGTCCAACAACTCCTCGACCTGTTTCCTGATTTCTTCATGGTCTTTAGGACTCATGCGATAAGTTGTTTTATTTGGCAGGCTTGCTCCTGGTATAAAGTCAATACAGTGACTAATACCTCTTCTTGGTGGCAATTCATCTGGAAGATCATCTACCACAATGTCCCCAAAATCCTGCAGCAACTTCTGAACTTCTTCGGGCAAATCTGACATCTGTGTATGAAGTACCACTGCCTTTGGTCTCCTTATGAGAGAAAAATTTATTTCACTGTCCTCAATCTATTTTATAAACTCCTTTCCGCCTAACAGTAGTGCTTTCACCCCACTGGCTTTTGCTGTAGTTTCCTCCTTGATGGGTACAAGCGTATGCTGGATCCCGTCTTTAACAAACTTATAGCAGTTGGTCTTTCCGTCATGAACTGCACTTCTATCAAACTGCCAAGGTCGTCCCAATAGTAAGTGATAGACATCCATTGGCATGACATCGCAAAGGATCTTGTCCTTATACTTACCGATCTGAAACTCTACCTCACACTGTTCGTCAACTAACAGTTGATGCCCTTTCTGCAGCCATGACACTTTGTAGGGAGTAGGATGCTTTAGTTTCTTTAATCCCAGCTTTTCTACCATCTCCACAGCTACTAAATTATCAATACTCCCACTGTCAATGATCAATTTACAGCACTTACCCTGTCACTTGCAGACAGTGCGAAACAAAGCCTTTCGCTGATCCAGTTCTGAAACCTCTTTTGCTGGTTTTAACAACACTTTATTTAACACCAAAGCTTCACCTGTCTCCAATGTATTTTCTGCTTCTTGAGGTGTCTCCTCAACATCCTCCAGCTGAGAAACATAAGTTCCTCTCCCACCTGCTGGTTCACCTTCAGGACAGTCATATGACTTGTGTCCCAATTTGTGACAACGATAGCACTGGACAGTTCCCCTGCCTCGACCAAATCCTCGTCCTCGCTGAGCTGGTCGTCCTTCCCTAGTGCTATTGTCCTTCTTTGTTGTGCCAGCAGATTTGGAACTGCTGCCCTCCTCATTTGAACCTGTACTTCTACCTCTGCCAAAAACCTTGCCTTTTCCCCTACCAGATCCACCTCCTCTCTTGGCGTTCTTCTTCCGATTAATTTTCTCCTCTTCGTTCAGTGCAAACTGATAGGCTTCATCCAACGTTTGGGGTGAGAGGATACCAATTTCATCCAAAATCTCCCCCCTCAAGCCATTCACAAATCTGGTTGTTTTCTCTGGGGTATCTTCCACATACCCTGCTCGTAAATTCAACTTATAAAATTCCTCTGTAAATTCCCTAATAGTCATTCCTCTTTGCTTCAAGTTCTGTACCTGTCTGTACAACATGATCTGGTAATATTTTGGCAGGAACTTTTCCTTCAGTTTTGCCTCCATTCTGGCCCACTTCTTTATAGGCTGTTTGTGTAGCCTCTTCCTCTCCGCCTGAATGCTGTCCCACCACAAGGACGCATGTCCTTTCAGTTTGGTGGCTGCGAACTTCACTTGTTTGTCCTCACTGGTTTCCTCAAATTCAAAATATTTATTTACTTCACTGAGCCAATCTAGTAACACATCTGCAGACAAACTCCCGTTATAAGTGGGTAACTCGTGCCTTGGCTTATGACTGGACAGCAAAACTGACTTCAATAATCGAAGTTTCGGTGTCACCCCTTCAAACTCATCCTCTGGTTCAGCTACTTCTTCATCACTATCATCTGTTGGGTCTCTCCTTCCCCCAACCTCCACCACTGTCAATCTTTCACGCAAAACGCGAATCTCCTCTCGAGGTCCCTCATCTGCTATCTTACGGACTACTCGTCCTCTTCCTCTTCCTCTTCCTCTCCCTCTTCCTTCAGCTTCCACTTGTTCCATTTTTTCCAACTCAAGAAACTAGCTCTGATACCACTTTTGATGGCTTCCCGCCGTTCCCAACGCAACCACAGGTGACAAGACTTGGCGTTCTGAAAATATTAACTGTTGAATTAAATGCTGGGTACGATTAGTAGATATTTTATTTGGAATGTCTAACCAGTAGCGCCGGTTAGGGTTTCCACTTGCCGGTTCCTCTCGCACGGGCACTTACCTTTTGTCAATCCTGTCCCGCTCATTCATCATTTTACTCTTTTCACTATGCCGAGTTCTGGTTCTGCTCTGTGGGAGCTTTCTCACCTCCGCTGTTCTGGTCTTAATGCTGGTTCTATGGGCATTCTCGGCCCTTTGCTGCTCTTGAGGTAGCGTTTCAATGGACTATGGAGGCACCCTCCTCTCTGCACAGGGTTTATCTTTTGGTTTCCGGCTTTGTTAGTTAGGTTCTGCTATTTAAATGTCGTTTCTGTTCGTTTAATTTGTGAGCTTTTCTCATGACAGGGGTTCCTCCGAGTTATCGCGCTTCAGCTCTATTACCCAGGTCAATGCTGGTTCCGTGTTAAACTTGTTTGCCCCTTATCTCTCTGACCCTAACGCTCTCGCTACTGGTCTTCAGGGGTCTGGTGGCCGTTGCGGTTTTCGACTCGGCTTCTTTAGCTTTAGGTGAGGTCCTGTGTTTCTACTTCATCCGCTTCTTGTGTTTAATGTTTGTCTTGATGGTAAACAATACTAATCCGCCTCCATTTCACTTGTAGGTGGCACAATGTGGTTGGTCTCTGTGGCTCAACGCACTCCACGGTCTCTGCAATCGCTCGAATTCTCCAGCTCTTTCCTACGGGTAGGGTCCTTCCATGGTAGTTAGACTGTAACTTTAAAGCTTCTGAGACTTCATTTTGTTCTAGTCTGTCACCTGAGCGGTGAAATCGATAGGCTTCTTGACTGTGTAAGCCTCTTGGGTCCTGTACACTGGTCCTTCGTTTCGAAGTCTTTGTTTTTACAATACTGTTGTTGGGTTGTTTGAAACCCCTATTCTGTAAAATAATTAATGACTTAGTTCGAATTGTCGTTTGTGATGTTGATGCTTCAGTATTTAAAACCCTCGGGTTGTTTAAAACCCTTGTTCACCCGATTCTGTTGGTGTCTCCTTGCTGTGGTAATTATGTTTACTTTGCTTGGTTGTGTCGTTCTATTGCTTGAAAACTCTGTTTCGAGGTTCTGTTTTGAAAGAGGTTTGGGTCTCGAAGGAGCGTGAGACACCCTGGACTGTGTGTACTTGTTTACAACAGCTAATGAAATGATACAGTTTGATTTGATTTCACTCCAGCATTTGTTTTATTCATAAAATAATGTGAGGGTTTTTACGAATTACCTGTGGGTTTGTCTGCATGCACAATCTTTCGTACTCCTTGTCTGGACATAATATAAATGGCAACGCCTGCTCTTCTATTATCTGTCTTGTTATTCCAACGTAATTTCGTTACACAGAGTCTATATATGGATGCATGAAATCAGTTTGTACAGTGGTGAATTCAATAGAGAAAATAAAAATAAATGTTTATTTTGAAATGACTGTGTCTCTTTCTTTCTCTGTCTGAGGAATCCCTTACATTGTTTTTCTTTTTCTTTTTAATCTCCTGAGGCACAACAGTTCTTTGTTCAGGTAGAACTGCCCCAACAGAATTGGGTAACTGTCCACCAAATTCTAACTGTTCCTAACTAACACAATTCATAAAGATACTAATTAACTATCAACCTATTTTACTGTTACTAATTCCTATTTAAAAGAAACAGTTCACAATTTTAATTGACCTGGTCCTAACGACCTTCTGAAAAATAAAACAAATAAATAAAGTAAAATAACTGACAAGTCTAACACCTGTCCAGCTATGCATGTATTATTGAGTGTTCTTGTCTCTCCATGAGACCATCAACCACCTTTTGTCTCCTCGGAGCTGGATACTCCTGCATCACATTTGCGAGGTTTTCCCGGGCTAAGAGTGGAGATCCTCGAGCATAGCCGGTAGGCCAGTGAATGGACAACCCAGCCACATACCTGCATGACCAACCAACAGGCCATTAGAGCGAGCAAATGGGACTACAAAAACAAGAACAACAAATAGAAGTAAGGGTTACAGGAGAGACTTACTGTAGGAGCTGAGCCCGTGTGCACCATAGAGGAAACCATGCTCCAAGGTCATGACAACAATGTGCTCATTACCTCATGGAGAAAACATAGTTAGTGATAGAAGAAAACGAGGAAGAAATGAATAGCAAAGAAAGTAAACTCACCTCTGGTTGAATGCTCAAAGAGAGCTGAGAGCCGAGCCACCTCGCAACGATGACCTGTGACAAATGCCAAGCAAATAAGAAAATAGTGAAGCAAGCACAATGAGAACAACAACATAAATGAAGCCAGCAAACAATAAAAGTCCACAAACAAAATCATAACTACGGCCGAACAACACTGAGATCAGAGACCAATACCAAGGGTTCCAAACCCGGAACCTCGACATCACACTCATAATAGGAAGCATCGCTAATGCATGCAGGTGGAAACCCTCACGGGAGTTCATGCCTAGAACCGGCAATGTGAAAACTTTGTGAAACAACACGAACTAGAACGAGAGACCTCATCTCGTGGAGCAGCAGAGTGAAACAACGTCGAAATGACCAAGTTTAGGGTTTTGTGGGCATAGTAAGAGGCAGAAGGAACGAGCCCCAAGATGAGTACACTTGTCCTCATAAAAATTAAAACATACTAATGTGCCATTAAGTCAACCAACCACATAGCTATCAAAAACACAATCGACATTTAGTAATTAAACCGTAGGTGTTCAGGGCTGGTCCCATCAAATTTTGGTATCAAAGAAGGTTGGAGATAATTCTTTTTTTTACAAAATGGAAGTCGGAAGAAGAGGTCATGGGAAAGCTATTCAAAATGTAGTAGATGAAGGATTAATGGAAGAGATTAGGATCTTGAATCCCTGTTTGGCAGCCGTAGAAGCAGGTAGAAGAAGGGATCCTGAAGGAGGAGATGAGAGTGATGAAAAAGATGCAGTTATGACAGATGTATTAGACGAAGAAGGACCTGAAATATGATTATTAAGGTTAGTTTTATTGGCTAGTAGTAAGCCATAGCCTAAGATTTCCAACTATGATGGTAGTTTGTCCACACAAGTGCCGTTGGACTAGATTAGTGAGTTAGACAAATACTTTGAATATCAGGAGATCAACGAAGATAGGAAAGTTAAATTCACTGCCACCGAATTAAAAGGACATGCGACCTTATGGTGGGACAATGTCCAAGTAGAGAGGAGAAGATCAAATAAAAATCATGAGAAATTAGTCAGTTACGACTACCTCTCATGGCAATGGTCATACGTGAATGACTTAAAAATAACGCAGTTGAATCCCAAAATGATATCTAAGATCAAATAAGTTACCTATTAAAAAGTGGACTAGAATGGTTTCCAAGATGAAGGGTAAGATTTTACCCAAAGATTACTAGATTACTCTGTATCGGCAGGTGAAAAATTTGAAGCAGAGAGGAATGACAGTGAAAGAATACACAGAAGAATTTTATGGGGTGAATCTGAGAGCTACTTACATTGACGACACCCTAGAAAAACCAACAAGGTTTGTGAATGACCTAAGGCTAGAGATATTAGCCGAGATAAGTATTCTTTCTCCAAAAACCATAGAGGAAGCATACCAGAGAGCCTTAAAGGCAGAAGAAAATATTGCAAGGAAGCAGAACACCAGAAGAAGAAGTGGATCTGGTAGAGGGAAAGGATGATCCTTTGGTAGAGGAAGGATTGCCAACAACAGTGAGGAAGAAAATAGTTCAAAGACCTTAGGGACAACAGAAAAGGAAGGTAGCACTAGGGGAGGAAGACCATACCAGAGAGGAAGGGGTAATGGTAGAGGCAGAGGAGCTGCCTAACAGTGTTACAAGTGCCATAAGTGGGGCCACGGGTCCTTTGAGTGTCCTGAAGGTGAACAAGATGGACAAAGAGGAGCGTATGTTGCTCAAACAGAGGAAGCATAGGCACCACCCCAAGAGGTAGAGAATGCACCAAAAATAGGAGAGGCCTTAGTCTTGAATAAGGTACTGCTAGGACTGGAAAGAGAGACAACTGAACAAACCCATAGAAAGGCATTATTTTGGACTGTGTGCAAATCACACGGAAAATGCTGCAAACTGATTATAGATAGTGGAAGCACTGTTAATCTGGTTGAAATAGAGATGGTGGAGAAATTGGGTGTGAAAGGGTTGAAGCACCCAACTCCCTATAAGGTGTCTTAGTTAGACAAAGGTCACCAACTAGTAGTTAATGAGCAGTGTGAGGTGGAGTTCCATATTGACAAGTATAGGGACATGGTGATTTGTGACATTAGACCCATGGACATGTGTCATATTCTGCTAGCTAGACCATGGAAGTATGACCAAAAAGTTGTTCATGATGGAAAAACAAAATGTTACAATTTTGTCAAGGATGGGATTAAGCATACACTAGTACCCATCAAGGAAGAAGAAACGAC
The DNA here is from genome assembly GCA_000404065.3 of Pinus taeda. Lineage (NCBI taxonomy): Eukaryota > Viridiplantae > Streptophyta > Pinopsida > Pinales > Pinaceae > Pinus > Pinus taeda. Next base: position 165,750 of record APFE031129566.1, read on the forward strand.
AAAAACTAGTGGGACAAAAGTGTTGTTGGTGGGTGGAAAAGAATTTCTAAAAGAGATTGAAGATGATGAGGTAAATTATGTTGTTGTAAGGAGACCGAGAGTAGTGTTGTTGCATACTAAAAATTGACTTACCTAAAGAAATCCAAGATTTTTTTTTCAGGAATTCAGCGACATTGTGGTGGATGATTTAACGGATAAGCTACCACCAAAGCAAAGTATCGGTCATCACATAGATTTCATCCCTGGAGCTAGTTTACCAAACAAAGTTGCTTACTGGATGAGTCCTAAGGACAAAAAAGAGATTAGGAAATAGGTGCAGGAATTGTTGGACAAAGGCTTGATATAGGAATGTTTAAGTCCTTGTGCAGTTCCGATAGTTTTAGCTCCCAAGAAAGGAAGAAAATTGTAGATGTGTACAAATTTAAGAGAAATAAATAAAATTACTATCAGGTACAAGCTTCCATTGCCACGAGTGGATGACATGATGGATTTCTTGAGTGGAGCAACATATCTTTTGAAGATAGATCTAAAGAGAGGATACCACGAGATTAGAATAGGAGAAGGAGACGAATGGAAAACAACTTTCAAAACTAATGAAGGATTGTATGAATGGTTGGTGTTGCCATTTGAGTTGAGTAATCCCCCTAGTACTTTCATGTGCTTGATGAATGAGATGTTGAAGGAGTTCATTGGGAAATTCATGATTATGTATCTTTACGATATAATGATTTTTAGCAAGACCAAGGAAGAACATTTTCGACATGTTAGATATGTTCTGGAGAAGTTGTAGCAAAAAACGTTGCTGATAAATTTAAAAAAATGTTATTTCTTTCAGAAGGAGTTAGTCTATTTGGGTTTTGTGATTGTAGAAAATGAGTTGAAAATGGACCCAAAAAAAGTTGCAGCTATACTTAGCTAGCCATCCCCTAAGAGTCTGTTCGAAGATCAGAGTTTTCATGAGTTGGCAAGTTTATATCGCAAGTTTATAAACAATTTTAGTGGAATCTGTGCACCCATGTTTAATACCATAAAAAAGGTAAGTTAGCATTTCCATTGGACGAAAGTTACAGAGAAGAGCTTCGAGATATTAAATAAGAATATCACTAAAAGGCCAAATTTGAGGTTTCCTGATTTTAACAAACATTTCGAAGTTCGTTTTGATGTTAGTGATACAGCCATTGGAGCCATACTAAGCGAGGAAAACAAACCAATAACTTATTTTCGTGAAAAATTAAATGAAAGCAGGAAAAACTATACATCTTATGACAAGGAAGTTTATGCCATCGTCTAAGCATTGAAGCATTGGAGACATTATTTGCTGGGTAATGAGTTTGTCTTATTTTCAGATAATTCTGCATTGCAGTATGTTATGCGACAACATAAATTGAATCATAAACACACAAAATGGGTTGAGTTCTTGTAGAGTTTTACATTCATATTGAAGCATATCAGTGGACAAGACAACAAGGTAGCAGATGCACTAAGCATAGGATTTTTACTCTTGCAGGAAAGCACGATACAAGTGTTGGGTTTTGAACACTTAAAGCACTTGTATCAAACATATGTAGATTTCAAGGAGGCTTATGAGGCCCGCCAAAATCCTTTGTTGAAGAACAATAGTCCATGGCTGGACTATAAATTATAGGAGGAGCTAATATTCAAGGGAAGACAGTTGTGTGTTCCAAAATGTTCGATGAGGGAGAACATCATCTGGGAAAAACATAGTGGAGGACTAGCTGGGCATTTCGGCATTGAAAAGACCTTGGATCAACTCAGTCATTTCTATTACTGGCCAAAGATGCCAAGAGACGTGCAACAATATGTGATGAGGTGTAATATGTGTCAATTGGCGAAAGGGAATAGTCAGAAAATGGGGTTGTATACACCCTTGCATATTCCAAATAGACTGTGGGATTCAGTCGGTGTGGATTTTGTCCTGGATTTTCCAAAAACACGGCGGGTTTTCGATTCCATAATGGTGGTGGTGGACCGATTCTCGAAGATTTTACACTTCATCCCTTGCAGGAAAACCAGTGATGTTGCCCATGTAGCACACTTGTTTTTCACTGAAGTCATCAGATTGCACAACTTACCCAAGTCCACTGTTTCTGATAGGTATGTGAAATTCACAGGACATTTCTAGCACACCCTGTGGACAAAACTGGATACAAAGTTAAATTTCAGCTCCACTTATCACCCACAGACTGATGGGTAGATAGAGGTGGTGAACAGAAGCTTAGGAAACCTGCTATGGAGTCTATCTAGAGAAAATTAATGAATGTGGGATCATGTACTTATGCGGAATTTGCTTACAATGATTCAACAAATAGAAGCAAATGAAGTAGTCCTTTCCAGATCTTGTATGGAATGCATCCCCGAGGAGTACATCAGTTACAAGATTTAGGACAGTTGTAAAGAAGAAGTGTCGATGGGGAAGACCTTGTAAGAGCAATTAATGACCTACATGAGTAGGTGAAGTCAAAATTATGGGATAGTAGTCAAAGGTACAAACAAAAGGTAGATTTTAAATGATGAGAGGTACAATTTAATGTAGGGGATCAACTCCTAGTGCATGTGCACAAAGAAATATTCCCTAAGGGTGAATACAATAAACTGAAATTCAAAAAAATTGTACCTGGAAAAATTCTGCCCAAGTTTTTTGCAAATTCCTATGAGCTGTAGTTGCCTCCAACTATAGGAATATTGTCCATGTTTAATGTGGCAGATTTATTCCCATACACTGCCAGTCTGAAAGAGGACAGTATGGCGCAGCGAAAGTGAGATACCGAGGAAGAGAGTAGTTCGTGGATGAGGCAAATGCCTTCAGCTTAGCCACTTGAAATTGAATGAATCCTCGATACACAGGTGGTTAGGCAGACTTGAAGAAAGGACTACCTACAATACCTCATCAAGTGGAAGAACTACCCTATTGAGGACAATTTGTGGCTTGACGTAGAATAGATACAACGTGTAGGGTATTCTATCGAGGAGCTCATGGATTGGAGCCATGAATTTTCATCTACCTTGGGAGCCTGATGCAGGAGCATCTAGCTCAGGGAGGTCATGGCTGGAAAGTTTGTCTTTGCAAATAGATTGAGTTTCAGTTAGTTTTTATTTTCATTTAAATTTCTAGGAACAGCTGTCTCAGCCCACTATTAGTTTTTGTTTATGTTCATTTTTATTTCTATTTAGAATTTACTTTTAGAATTCATTTAAGAAAGAACAGTTGTCAAAGAATAACTAAATGTAACTACTAGCAATTTAATAATTGTACAATGAATCTTTACAAAAGAGAGGAAGGAAATAGTTACTATAATCTTTGACCATCACAGCATTGAATAGAAACAAGTGAGAAATTGTTTTGACAATCTGAATCTATATACTACAGCTTAAATATTTCCTTTTCTAACTTAACAAGACCATTGATTTATTTTATAACGAAGATAGGGAATGATTAGCTAATACAAGAGTAAACAAAGTGCGTAGACAAATTCAGAAATACAAACATGCAAGCTAGCATAAGAGTCAAATAAAGCACTATTGAAGGAATGAACGCATTGTTACACTTACCAAACAGAACTCATATAAATTCCTTTATACTTTTTAATTGTCAATAGAAATCACTGTAGATACATATATATCAAATTGAATATCAACAGTCCAAGACATAGTTGCGAGTTACAAACAAACCATGAGAATAGAGTTGGTAGTGCCAAGAACAACTGCAAGGTCACCATGGTACCATAATCTTACAATTCATAACTTAAATAGCCAGAAGCATAAATATACAATGAGGTTGAAGCCACAGTAAGGCTAGGACACACCAAGGCTGAAGCCAAACTGTTAACTACAGACCCATAGAACACCACCAACAACTAACACCTTGGATAGACAGACAGAGGAATAATAAGGAGCGACCCTATCCTTTAAGAGCATAGGAGTCAGGGCACGAGGCTAGTGAATGGAGAGCCCAACTACATACTTGCAGAGCCAGCCAACAAGCCATTAGAGCCAGAAAATAGGACCACAAAAATAAGAACAACAAATAGAAGTAAGGGTTACCAAAGAGACTTACCGTAGGAGTCGAGCCCGTGCGTACTAGAGAGGAAGCCAGACTCCAAGGTCACAGTCGTACAATGCTCACTGCCCACAAGGAGAAAACATAGTTAGTGACAAAAGAAAACGAGGTGGTAATGAATAGCAAAGAAAGTAAACTCACCTTTGGTTAAACACTGAAAGAGAGCCGAGAGATAAGTCACCTCGCAACGATGACTTGTGACAAATGCCAAGTAGATAATCAAACAACGGAGCAAGTATAGTGAGAAGAACAACATAAACGAAACCAACGAACAACAAAAACCCACAACCAAAATCATAACGAGGGCTGAACAAGACTGAGATCAGAGACTGAGACGAAGGGTTCTAGACCTGGAACCTCGACATCACACTCAGAATAGGAAGCATCACCAATGCATGCAGGTGGAAACCCTCACTTGAGTTCATGCCCAGAACCGACGAAGTGAAACCTTTGTGAAACAACCCAAACCAGAACCAGAGACCTCACCTCGCGGAGCAACAGAGTGAAACAACATCAAAATGACTAAGTTTAGGGTTTTGTGGGCATAGTAAGAGGTGGGAGGAATGAGCTCGAAGACCAAGACACTTGTCATCAGAAAAATTAAAACACAGTACCATGCCATTAAGTCAACCAACCACACAACTATCAAAAACATAATTAGCATTTGATAATTAGATCGTAGGTGTTCAGGGCTAGTCCCATCAAATTTTGGTATCGAAGTAGGTTGGAGATAATTGTTTTTTCTACAAAATGGAAGTCGGAAGAAGAGGTCATGGCAAAGCTATTTGAAGGGTAGTAAATGATGGATTGAGGGAAGAGATTAAGATTTTGAATGCTTGTTTGGAAGCCGTAGAAGCAGGTAGAAGAAGGGATCTTGAAGGAGGAGATGACAATGATGAAGAAGCTACAGTTACGATAGATGGACCAAATGAGGAAGGACTTGAAATCAAATTATTAAGGTCAATTTATCGGCTAGAAGTAAGCCAAAGCGTGAGATTGTAAACTATGATGGTAGTTTGTCCACAGAAGTGTTGTCGGAATGGATTAGTGAGTTAGACAAATACTTTGAATGTGAGGAGATCAGTGAAGATAAGAAATGTAAATTCACTACCACCAAGTTAAAAGTACACATGGCGTTATGGTGGGATAACATCCAAGCAAAGAGGAGAAGATCAAATAAGTTACCAATTAAAAGTGGACTAAAATGGTCGCCAAGATGATGGGTAAGTTCTTACCTAAAGATTACCAGATTGCTCTGTATCGTAGGTGCAGAATTTGAAGCAGACAGGAATGAGTGTGAAAGAATACACCAAAGAATTTTATCAGGAGAATCTGAGAGCTGGTTACATTGACAACACCCTAGAAAAAATAGAAAGGTTTGTGAATGGCCTAAGGCTACTAGAGTGCCTTAAAGGAAGAAGAAAAGATCGCAAGGAAGCAGAGTGCCAGAAGAGGTCGTGGATCTAGCAAAGGGAAAGGACATTCCTTTGGCAGAGGAAGGACTACCAACAACAGTGGAGAAGGCAGTAGTTCAAAGACCTCAGGGACAATAGAAAAGGAAGGTAGCACTGGGGGAGGAAGGCCATAACAGAGAGGAAGGGGTAATGGCAGAGGTAGATGAGATGCCTAATAGTTCTTGGAATCTTGCATGAAGCTACTAAGGGATACCAATGTGGTGAAGGGATTGCAAGAGTTCATAACCAGGTGCATAGGATTGGATGAACCTCGAATGGTCTGGAAGCTAGGCAAGCATGTGTTGCACACTGGAAGGGAAATGTGATTGACTGCCTAGATTGGGGACTATGAGATGGATCAGGTTGTTCTGGACATAGTGTTGGATGCAAATGTCCTACCTAAACAGACATAGGTGCGCATGGGCAGGTCTACACTACAATTGTCTCCTATCCAATTATGAATGTCGAATCAATAGAAAATCTTGGAAATGGGAAGACTGCAAGGAGTTATAGTAGATATTGACTGTGTAAGTACATAAACTGGTTTTGAGGTCATAGAAATTATGGATGACAGTAACCCATATTCTACATTGTTAGGAATAGACTATGCAACAGATATGAATGGATTCATCAACCTAAAGAAAAGAAAAATGATCTTCAAGAAAAAATCTCTCCGCGTAGTGGTTCCGCTGGACCCAGCCGAAGGGGTCTGTTATACCAAACCAGTGAACGATGAGGGTAGTGACAATGAATTGGATTGTATCTACCAGATCATAACATAGGATCACGATCGCATGAATCCAACAACAGACAAAATAATCTCATGGGACCGTGATAGTTCTTGCACCTCGGACTCAGATGAAGAGATTGAGCGATGGTAGAACTGAATACATGAGGTAAAAGCACTAAATTGTAACTGGATGGTTAGCAAGTGACCTGTTGATGAGGATGCCACAAAGGAGGAGGAACCAGTCGACCCATGCGAATCAACGAATCTGAAGGATGGACCCGCGAAGACACCGTGCGCAACAATTGTTCACAAATGGAATACATGCCCAAGGGTTTGGCGTGGATGTCAAAGGCAGGTGCACGTATGGGTTAGAGGGAAATACATTTCACTGGTGGTCTACGATAAAGTCATGAGGGGAACAGGGGGGAGCATGATTAGCTTCCGTTTGAGAAATCAACCTACTGGGAAGTTGCAGATACCATGTGTGCACTGGGCCTATAATAGAAGAAAGACACAGATGCAAGTGTCAATCATTAAACAGAAGGAAGCCTATAACAAGTGGGGTAGGAGCAGGCCTCACAAAGTTAAAGCACTATGGGCACGACTAAGAAAAATAACATGCTAGTTGGGAGGGAATCACGATGATGAAAAGTAACGATGCCCACAGAGGCCACACAAGGCTACACCAAAGGGAATCAAGCATGGTCGGGTATCCCACACAATGTGAACGAGCTATGACCCTAATACCATGGTTGTGCCTGCACCTATGCAGGGTTACACCCCGCATAATGGTGCACAAAGAACTAATGGCTACAAAGATGTTGGGTTGTGTTATATTCTTTCCACGACTAACCTATCTAGTGAACCGGGGGGCTAGAGGGGGGGAAGAGCCCCCCCTTCGTTGCGCCGATTGCGCAGCGAGGGGGTCACAGGGGGGCGGCAGCCACCCCTGTCTGAGGGGTTTGAGGGGGGCGGGTAGCCCCCCTCTATGGGGTTCGGGGCAGCGCCCCAAGAAATTTTTTTT